>JAOEHI010000007.1:2057624-2083360 GCA_025447815.1 Percopsis transmontana | reverse complement strand
TCGGTACCTCGGCCACCGATCTCTCGACTTCATAGCACCTCGGCCACCGATCTCTCGACTTCATAGCACTAATGACAATAATAATACTTATTTTATCCTCCTTTCCTTTTAAAAAAGAAAAAGAAAAAAAAATTCTACTCTGCTAGATCAGCTCTTACAATGTATCTACAATGTACTTTGTAATGAAGATGCAAATCTCAGCCGTGCTTGGCTGACACGCCGAGTCAAGCCAAGCCAGCACATGTTATGGAAAAGGACCATAAGGGCCATTCCTGTTCATTTCTAATTTCCTGTGCAGGGCTAAAGAACCGACTTTCAGCTTCCATCACTGCATTTTGCCACCATATAAACAACAAATATTGAATTCACTTTCCCAATTGTCATAGTTAAAAAATATCTATAGATATTTGTTATTATCGTAACTGTTTGTTTCCCTTCCTGTTTTAGGGCCTGGAGATCCACACAGACTCAGCCAAGGCCCTGGCTGACTCTCTGGATGTGGCAAAGGTAGACAACTTTCCTTACTTCAACACGCTGCTGCGTATCCTGGCTACGCGCTGCATGATGCAGGCTGTCTATTTCTGCTCTGGCATGGACAGTGACTTCCACCATTATGGGCTGGCTTCGCCCATATACACCCACTTCACATCTCCTATTAGGAGGTAAGCAAACAAACACACTATTGGGATAATAGAACACCCTTCTAATCTCTTTGTCACACATCCGTTGTTCTATTGACTACTTCCTTTCCCTCGCCCATTATTCCCTCTCTGTTCCTTCCCAGATACTCTGACATCATTGTACATCGTCTGCTGGCGGTGGCCATAGGTGCAGACGGCACCTACCCAGACCTGATGGACAAACGCAAGCAGGCCGCCCTGTGTAACAACCTCAACTACAGACACAAGATGTCTCAGTATGCACAGAGGTCATCTGTGGCCTTTCACACACAGGTAAACATACAGGTGGATTCACACTTGGGGTTCACTAGCTAGTTTTGCCTTTCTGTGCTTGTAAAGACTGGTTCTCACCAAAATACATCTAAAACAGCATGTACCCTCATAGTTCATCATAGTTAACCATTAATGACTTTTCCCCAGCTGTTCTTCAAGAACAGAGGCATTCTGAATGAGGAGGGCTTCATAATGTTTGTGAGGAAGAACGCTATGATCATCCTCATTCCCAAGTTTGGACTGGAGGGAACAGTTTTCTTTGACAGCAAGAACAAGATCGGTCCAAACCTCAGCTTTGATGAAGAGGTATTGGCGCCTTATCAATAATGCTTCATAGAAACAGTAAATTTGGTCCTGTACAGATATTCATTAGTTTATGCTTGCTATAGTATTTAATAGTTGGGAATGTTTAGCTTCTAGCTCCTATGATAAACTGAAATGACATTTCTAGAATACTAGTGAAAAGACCAAGTTAATGTCTGTCTGTGTTGTTTGTAGGGCCCCACCCTGACAGTAGAACAGCACACCTTCCGCATGTTTGACAAAGTGAAGGTTACCATAAGTCTAGACGACTCAAATATTCAGCACCAGAAGATCCGAATGGCTCTGGTCGAACCCGTGGTAAGACCAGGTTTAATTATGGACTGGGTTTGTATATAAAAATATGGAAACCAGATAGTTGTACTACTGTAGACAGTAGTACTTTGACAAATGGTATTGTATACATTCTTCTCTCTACATAAGGGATTTCACCCCCCCTCACCCTGAAACATAAACATTAGGGACAGTATTAATGTTGATATAATTACTTTTATTTAAAAAAAAAATACATTTAGCATAGAATACATATATTGCATAAATAGTCAAACTGGCATAAAACCAAAGCTTGCTTTTTTTCCCTCTCCTTCCCCCTTCCAAGATTCCTGGTGTAAGTGTTCCAGCATCGGATATCGAACCACAGGCTAAGAAACCCAAATTGGACCGCTGACTTCAAAAGTTATACAGCAGTCTATCGCAAGTCCCTGTTATGTTTCAAATGGAGCATTTCTCGCTGAATTAGAGCTTTGAGAACCAGTCTATGGCAGGCATCTTTCATGAACTGGCACAATTTGCCATTTTTATTCATTTTTTAACTCTATTAAAAGTGACTAAACTCTCACTAGTGTAAGTTGTACATGTGAAAAGGCTGCTTACCCTAAATACAATTGTTTATTTGTGACACTTCCATCATAAATACTGGGCAATTTAACTTGCGTACTTTTCTTTTAGGTAAAAATTTGGTAAAAAGGTGCATGTTCTCCTCACTTGCTAAATAATTAATGGGTTCCAATTTGTCAAACCTTTTCCAGAAGTTATGCTGTTATCCTAAAAATTATTAAATGACTTTAAAAGATGCACTGGGCTCACAATGGAGAAAACAAATTTATGTCAACCAGCTTTTTATTAATAACTAGTGGCATTATTCTGTATGGTTACTTAATAAATATTCTATCAAAAATAAGATCCATGAAAAATTAACAATGAATTCAGTTAAAAAAAAAATTTCAACTCAACTTATAAAGTCAATGATACAGTACACATTTGTCAATTGAAGTCAACATTTATCTCATTAATGTTAGCATCAAAGTAAGACAGCTAAATATTTTAATTCATTCAGTATTTAAGGAACTCAATGTGCGGAAATGTCTTGGGTCATTCACACATTACCACTAGGCTGAGATTCTAAAAGCACTTACGATAATTCTTCCCCAGCTCTAAAACTTAAACCCCACTGGGCTAGATTTTAGCAGTCCTTTTTGCTCCATGCTTGTACATCATAGGAAAGCAAAGTTCTTTCCAGACTCAGCTTTTGAAGGTGGAGATATCAGCCCTGAAATCTTTCAGTGTAGAGTGTTTAAAGGTGGAGTGTGTAAAAAGGTTAAAGCAAGTTAGTGTGCATGTATATTCGTCACATAACCATCATCCTGTCTGTCCTAGGCTTCACTGGGAGGGTGGGTGTATATGCCAGGGATCAGTGGTAAGGGTAAAGCCCCTAAAAGACAATTAGAAAATACCTTTTAGTATACAGAAGAACATAGATAATACTTGAATGAAGTATCCAATTAATTAAGTAGTATTAAAGTTACCTTAAATGCTACATTTGAACTGAAGGACTCCTTGCCATTAACATCTGAGCTGAAGCCATCTATAAGACTTGCAGTGCCTGCTGATGTTGTGTTATAGCCGCTGTCCACCTAAAAACACATACAGTAAGTTCAATTTGCCTCCAACTGTATAAACCAAGATATTCAAATGACGATTTAAGGTTAAAAATTTGGTCAAAGAAAAAAATAACACTGTGAAACATTATTGGCCTTTATACAGTGGGGTTTACTACTTTACTACCATTCTCCCTCTCTCTTCTTTCCCCTTATCTCCTAGGAGCCACTCATCTTTCTCAATTTGTTTAATTATTCATCAAAATCTAAAAGTCTTTACTCACTTAAGTCTCAACAGTAAGTAATTCAAGACAATTTAATATTCAAAAGGTCAATTTCAAATGTTTTGCCATATTACCTTATTTTACTGAAAAAGTATAGTCTTAAGTAAAAGTTTAAAGAAACAATCTGCAGATTGGTTATGAAAATAATCAGTCTGTTGCAACCCTACTAAGGACGGGTAAACAAAATATTTCATATAGTTTTAAAGTAAACAGATCTTGGTAGTGGACTCTGACGTTTGAACCCCACTCTCAGCTTTAAGTCTGACAAAAAGAAAAGTTGAAAGACCCGTCTCAGCCCGATGTCACCTCATACCCACCTGCATGCTGCAGTCGTAGCGTATGCTGCTGCCTTCTGTGAGCATAGACACAAACATGTGAGAGGTCTCTGCCGCCGACACGTTGCCCATACGGGAACTAGTCAGCAGTCCCGACAGCCCCCCGGCTTCGTCCTCCTCCCCTTCGACTATATCCTCCAATCTCCCTCCCATGCCGGCCTCCTTCCCTTGCTCCATCTTCACAGGCTCCAGAAACCCCAGGTCGCCTCCCTCGCGGAGCCTGTCCGAGCAAGGGTGCGGCTCAGTGTTAGCGGGCGGCTTCGGGCAGGGCGATGGGAAAGACGGGGCCAGCTCCATAGAGGGGAGCTGCTCCTCGGGCTCCTGACTGTCCTGGAGCTTTGGGTTGAGGATCGGGGAAATGAGCGGAGGGGAGGCCCAACACCGGACCCTGGTCCTCGGCTTGGAATTAGCCTTGTGTTGCGTGTGGAAATGGAGCTGGTGCGGGGAGCAGCTACGGATGGGAGAGCAGCCCTCGACATATGGACTCTTGGTGCAGGACTTGACGTCCATGTCTAGAGGGACACCATCTGGAGTTTGAAAGCTCAGATGCTTCCTCTCTTCTGAAAAGGAGCAACAGCCATAAACAAAGAAGGTTGAGAGAAAAAGACAACACACATCTCTTGCTTACTGATAAGAAAACCAAAGCATGAATTAGCTAACATTACGATATCAAATAATATAGGTGTTAAGGTACAAAATCTATAAAAGAGGAAGTGATTACAGAATTTAGTGTGAATGACAAAATAACATGGCCCACCTGAGCCTATGGGAGTCCGTGTTGCCTGTGGACCAATAGGAGAAAGAGTAGGGGAAGTGAACCCAGCTGGAGATGACCTATCTGGGAACAGAGGACTGGCTATGCTGCCTAAACTGTAGTTACGGATACGACCCTCCTGGATGGGACTGGATGAGAATTGACCCTGTGATAGAAAGAGAATCAATTGTTGAATGCTGAATCAATCCAATGTTGCGAACACATACCTTAATCAAACCTTTAAAATCCAGTGTCAAACACCTAATCTATATTCGATGTGTTCAGGTTTGATGTGCTACTTTAGTAAACACTTTGTTATTGTTAGCTGCAGGGAGTTGCAGGTAGATAACTGAATATAAAGTGAACAAAAGATTTAAACATTATGTAGAACAATACAACTCCATATTTGCAGAAAGCACTTTAATGAATTTGGAAGCTTGACTCACCGTGGAGGGAGTCGGGGCTGCCGCGCCACATGACATAGGGGAGGACAGAGCGTCTCCCTGAGACCGTTCACTTCCTCCCACGACGCCTTCCGTTTCTTTGCCATGGCCTCTCTCTGGGCTCGGTGGGCTGGAATTGTCAGAACCGATGTAATTGTCTACACCGTCGAGGAAGAGTTTCCGTCGGAGAGAAGAGGAGCTGAGACTCTCCTGAACTGCCTCACACACCTCCTCACAGCGATAATACTCCCCTGACGAAGGAAGACAGCGAGAACGGGTCCACGGCCCAATGTCAGTGAATATATTGGAGCACTCTCTAAGGATATCGTCTTATTTTGAACATGTTTACTACATTTACTAATGCATGTGCTGATTGTACCTAGTATTTTCTCCAGATCAAAAGTCACAGGTAATGAAAGTGTGGTCTGACAGGCAACTGCAACATACACATGTCAAGTTAGGTGAAACAAGTTAACAACAACCAAAGGCATAGCCAATATCTAAACAAATGTTTCATAAAGACACCAACCAGAGAGCTTTTGAGACTCTTCAATAATCAGTGGTGAAAAGGTACCTGACAGCAGAAAGACATAACAGAATATCAGAACATAAAGCTCGTAAATACTGCATATGTTAAAATGATAAAACCACCTCTTAATGTTACAAGCACCTACTTTTCTTGTGACTTTGAGTGGTTTTCCGTGTGCTTGGGGCTGCCCAAGGGGAGGGTACTATAGCTTCTTTGGTGAAAAACTTAATTGAAAAACAAACCATGACAATTACTATTATGAATTAAAGTATCAGACTCCTCCCTACTGTTATTATCATCATTATTAAAAATAGCGTACCTGGTCAATGGCATTCTGACATTTCTCCTCAATGTCTGAATCTGTCCTGGATATTTAGGAGAAAATGTCACAATTAAAAAGATAAGCTAAACCCTTTTGTATTCACATTTGTATGTTATTTAGGTAAACATGTAATACAATATTTCATTGGGTAGGTCATCCTGATCAGAAATGCATAATTTTTCAGACAGAATAGAAGTGACCAACTAGAGGACATGATACCTTGACTGGCTGAGGTACAACGACTGCCGCTGAATGTCTTCTTGATCTATGTGTACTGGCAGCAGACTGGCCATTTCATCAATAGACCACTTAAACTTAGCCGGAGTCTGTGGACAAAGACATAAATTTGCAATACAATATGTGTGTATCAAATATATGTGTGTGGTGTGTGTATGTTAAATTTAACAAATATGGTTTTTTTTTTAATCTTGTGACATTGCGTTTAAACGTACAGTTATCGAGGGCTTGGGCTTGAAAACGGAGGGGCTCGGCACTAGCGTTTCGTGGAGACGGTGGTAATCATTGGGACTCTCAAAAGGGTTCCGTATGGAGGGCCTCCCTGGAGTGATCTGTAGCTCAAAATGGTCCCCCATTTGGCTTCAACAGCACTTTAGTTAACAAACAAGCAACAAGAAGATGTCAGTTACAATATAATGACAAATTTCTAGTAAGACAAAGGAAATAATTGTTTTTCTGTATGCGTTTACAAGCTAATTTATATGTTTATTAGCAGCTGATATGCAATCCCTGTAGCAACTAGAAAAAGCGTTGGACAGCTGAACCTACCTCCCTACCCTAACACCGTGGCTTCTTAAAAATAAAAAAAGCGAGTTGTTGAATAACAAAAATACACAAAAGATTTAATTTACTACTTACGACTATGAGCGAGCTATGGCTTTGAACACATCTAAAAGAAATCGTAGTACAAACAGCAACCAGCACGGGCGGTTCAAATGTTTATTTCAATTTTCACTCAAGACTCGCTAGCCAATCGCATTTTTACAGGAAGTGCTTGGGAGCCAATCATGGATGTATTAGCCAATGCACAGGTTGGACGCATGATGTCACTTCCTCTGCGCGCAGTGGGTTTCTAGCTAGTTAGCAAACTGCACATTTTTGTATCTTCACGTTTGTGTTTTTATGCTTCAAGATATTGATTGATGCTCATATTAACACAATTTAAATATGCATATAAATCATGTGAAGTAATTTCACATTTTGACATAAAACTGACTAATACGACTAGTTAGCAACTGGGCTAGTCAACCCTGGTTAAACAAATCGATACAATCTGAAGAGGTTTCATCACTATGGCAAGTGCAGCAAACACAAATATGAACGCAGTCCGCGAGACAATGGACGGTAAATATACTTTTGTATGCCATTTCTCACTTTAAAGACACGACGAGAAAATTACTAACTAATTCATCATCACTGTCGGTGATTATTCCTGTTGGTCACCATGTCAAAGGCCATGTTAACGGTAGTATAACGTTAGATGCCTAACCACTTATGTGTGATCATACAGACTGTGGTTTACAGTAGACTTCGTTAATGTGTGTAATATATTCATATTAATGTAATATTAGTGTTAATATTTGCTGTCATTTTCATTGTTTCAGTCCATAAACATTTCAAATGGTGTTTTATAGGAAATACAGTTCTAATTTTAGATGTAACTTTTTAATCCCTTTCCCCCCAATAGTGCTGTTGGAGATCTCAAGATTACTAAATACGGGGCTGGACATGGAGTCTCTGTCCATCTGTGTGCGACTGTGTGAACAGGGCATTAACCCAGAGGCTTTGTCATCTGTCATCAAAGAGCTGCGTAAAGCTTCTGATTCGCTTAAGGTACTGAAGATGGTTTCTGTACAGATAACTTTTATTACCATTTTGCATTTTCACAGATCATTTATGTTTTTTAAGCAACATTAATTGAGTACATTGTTTGTGTTTCAGGCTTCTGATAACTGCGCTAACTGAAGCTAGTGCTACCGGTTCACTTGTGTAGTTGAAGGATCCTACTGATATGAGGGCTCTCCAGCCAGTCAGTGTGTTGCCAGCTGTGTCATTCGTACATATGTGCTCTGTTGGGGAGTTTTCTTCCGCAAATATGCTGCACATTCTATTATTCATTTAGGGCTTTAATGTCATATGGATGTGCATAGCCTTTCCGCATCAGTAAGCCCTCATACACAGAGAGAATTTCCTGTCCTAATTTAAGAGGATCCCTACTTTCATGATATTCTGGCAGTGAACGTGTGAGGTATGAATGTGTTTTTGTGTTGGATTTTTATGAATACTAATTCATAGTTTTATAATTTTTTCATTCTGGCAGGTCTTGTCTAATGAACATAAATTAAGTCTGAATTAAAGGTGTTACAGGCAATAACCACTAGGTGGTGGTGGTGTGTTTTTTTTAGTCCATCATATATTTAGGTCTCTTATTACTAATTTTCCTGGACAGCCATATATGCGGTTTATAGGGTTATACTTTTACAGAAACTGCTTCCCTTCCTAATCCTTAAAGTTATCAGCATATTCCTTGATATGACAAAGGACTGTGATATCAGTAGGTATATTTTGTGCTCCATCAGCATTAACACAGATATTCACATTGGGTAATGCCACATAAATAGAAAATAAATAGGACAATAGAGACAATGCAGAGATGCGCAGTATACAAACCGTACTGTACTCTAGGCAGTACAGTGATTCTCACACTTCTTTCACCCATAGTACTCAAACAAATGCAGTACATGCTATGGAGCACTTGAGGGGGCTAGAACCACTGATGTAGGTGTATAGAACAGGTGTCACATTTTTACTTGACCATAAGAACTCTTATTGGCCCTTTGATGCTCACAAGAGGTTTTGTATTTTTTTTGCAAGCCTGATGGAAAATGTTTTTGATCTACCGCAAGGTTGTCCTCCTGTCATACACCCAACCGCACGGAGCATTGTTTTGGTTCTCCACTCTCGAAAATAGCACTATTCATCTTCTAGATGAGACAAAATGCTGAGAGCACAGAACATTCCTCCACAGGCCAATATGTTCTGGTAGCTACCCCTCATCTACAGAGCGCTTCTGTCAGCGTGTGTGTGTGTGGTGTGGTGTGCTGTGGTGTTGGTGGGTGGGTTGGGGCAGGGGGGGGATGTAAGTTTAGGTGTTCATACAGTGAACGGAATGTCTACAAATGAGCACCCTCCAAGCCATCTGACAGTGTACTGCCCCACCCCTCAGACACTCACGGAGACGGAGAGAGAGAGTAGGAGTGTCCGTGTAAGCAGTTCTGTCTTCTCTGGCTTTGTCTAGTGGTCTTAACTGACAGGCGGTGGCTCTACATCTCAGTCCTGGCTCTTTGATCTGTTAACATGGCACCTCCCTGTACCTCTAAACTACCATCGCGATTGTCAAGTCTGAGGTGCTTACATTTATACAGTAGTAGTAGTATACAAGCTAGAAAAAGTCTTGGCCTCTAAGGGGGGTAAGTTGATGTTTATGATTAGATGAAAGTACTGCGAGAACCACATTAAAAAATATATTTTCTATAACAAAGAGAGGAGTTATAAGCTATGCATCTCTTGATGGGCAATCACAGACACGGTTCAGGATGCATTTCTCTCTGTTTGATGTGTTCAAGGGGGCTCTCCTTACCCTAGACTGCTACTTACTTTGATCTTGCTAAAACAAAATATTCCCAAATCCCATAGTCCTGACTGAGAGATCAACGCCCACATATAAGCATAAACTGTCTAAGAATAGAGCCCTCAACTGGGACACTGGTCAGGTCACATGACCACATAAAAACACCAGAACTTCTCAAGGTACTTTTTGATTGTTTGTCTGATCAGTGAGGACCGCCTCTCGGTGTTATTTTCTGTTGTGAATTGAGGTCCTAATTGGTAACTGGGCTTGTACTGGGCTCAGAACTCTGCTAATCCTTGACTGTTAACTGTGCATTTCCCAGACTACAACACTGGAGAGTTTCTGCATATTCTATATAGTTCTGCAGTTTCTGTAATTCATTCCTTTTGTCAGTCACTAAACCAATGAAAGCCTTTGAAATGTTTTACATTGTTTAGCATTACTTTTGCTTACTATTGGATCCGCAACAAGGACATTTCAATGACCTTGTTAGAGTTGGCCTCAGCATACCTGTGTTGATTAACTGAAGGCCACAATTTTAAACACCCTAGGATTGTACATTTAGATCCCAATTAAATTTGGCAAGGACATGAGATCATAAACTCGTAAAAGGATTGTTAACAATCATTACATGGATAACAGCATAGCAATCAAAATATGTTTTTAAAAAACTACTTAAAGTCTTTTAGTGACTTTGTTGTTTTTGGATGTTTTCCAAACTGATTAATTGAGAATTGATTGATTTAAAGTTGCAATTAGCTGTGTCTTGCATAGATGCATAATGAGCATATATCTGCCCGCATGTTTTTTTTAAAGTATTAATTGGTTTAATTAACAAAAGCAGTTAATTGAATAACAATTAACAAAGTTGGCAATGCCATCAACATAGTACGTGTTTACTCCCTTGTGTTTTCCCCATAGTGATAATGAAATCCACTTTTTATCAGATTGAAATTTTGTGTGTTGGACTATGTAATGACTAATATAATGTTAAGCTTATTAGTTTTATCGAGTGGCTCATTGATGCGTTGAGATGGTATTAAACATGTTGTGTTTAACAGGTAGGGACCATATGCTGCGTTAATCAGACATTGGAATCACATTTGGTTGTTAAATGGTCTCCTAATAAAAGCAGCTAATAACACAACTTCAGCTAATTCAATCCAGGACTAGATTGGGTGAAAGAAACAGCTGTTGCAGTTTTTGGAATCATTTTAACCTTCCTTCCTTCTCTTGACAGTTTAATTTTTGCTCTTTTTTCCCCGGTAGTCAGGGTTTAATTCAAATATTTGTTCCACAACTTTGCTTGTAGAAAACAGAGACAGAGGGTGGACTAGCTGTCCACTTTCCTTAAAATAAGACAATGGCAGCCATATTGTGGTGACAGCTTGCATTGTGAGCGCGCATGTGTATGTGTGTGTGTGTAGGAGACAGAAGGAGAAAGAGTGCATGGGTGTGTATGTTAGAAAAATAGTTGAGTGTGTGTCTGTGTAACAGTGACAGCTTGTATTCTGCGTGATTAATGATGTGCTGTGCGACTTGATAAGTGCTGCGGAGGACCAACGCTTGTTTCAATTAGACCTTGTGAAGGTCGCGACGCTGTGCCGGCCTCTCATTATCATATCCATAATCAATCCACATTATCATAGGGGAATGTGAAGGGGATGTGTGATATCTTGGTCACACACACACACACACACACACACACACACACACACACACTGATGAAAACACGCAAAGACTGCCTAATCACATACCAAAACATAATGACATACTCTCTCACTCACAGGAACACACACACATACACTTCACTCCAAGTTGATTTGAATCATAACGGTAGCTGTCGGAATAGATTGTCTGTTCAGATTATGGGCCGGGAAACTAAGTAACGATGATAGTGGTGGCATTTCAGATTTGCTTCGTAGACACACACACACACAAAAACTGTACACATAATCCCACACGCTATCTCTCTTACACACACAAACACACACACACACACTGGCCCAAAGACCCTGGGGCCTTTTTAATAGAGGCAAAGTGATTTGAATGTTTTCACTACTCTAATGAGAACAGATAGAGTGGTATTTACACTCCATCGACTCATCTAACTGCCTACACATTACAGTTTTGTTTAGCGGCCAAAACAGACGGACATATCGCATACATAATGCCACTACAACAGTCAATTACAATTAAATATTTTGTTAATATCATTAGTCACAGCAAGCACCCAGGCTACCAGGGAAGAATCTTTTTTGACCATTTGACCGTTTGCCCTGGAGAAATTAACATTTACCAGTCTGTCAAAGGAGAATCCTCCCTGCTCTAGCCAAGTAAGTCTGAAAGATAGCCTACCTTGAGATAACTTAAAAAGCAGTGATTTGGGGACTCTATACTGACAGCTAGATGCAGCTGTGTCAATGCTAATCCAATGAATAAACATAGTTGTTTCAACTATGACCCTGGACCCTGCCATGTAGACTAAAGATAGCTTGTTCTTGTAACTATCAAACAAGTTGAATTTCCATTTCACTAAAACATATTGAAGAGGATGTACATATGTATATCAATACTTGGCTCAAATGTATACCTTAAACCTTTAGAATTAAATTACAGGCACTTTTCTAAACTCTGTGACATGAGTTTAGACATGAGTGTACTCAAATCTTTACAGGTTCAGAGGGATGCTCAAGATAATTTTGACAGCAAAGGACATATTGACTACTGCTGTTAATTTACTGAAAGCTAATTGCATTTAACCTGTGGTTTACATATTACACTATGCTGGACCAGTTACTTTAGCCAGCATGTTACCCCATACAAACGTACAGAGTGATTCATTTCTCACAAGGCCTACAAGGCCAGCTGTATTTTTGTGACATTTCTATTTACCAGGTCTGTCATTAAAATATGCAACGTCCTCAAAGAGGTTGGTGGAGGTCATTATCAATAATGATTCCTAAACATTTTAGATTAGGAATTGGCTCGGTTTTACCTAACACAGTCTGGTTTTATCAATGTATTTTCTAGAGAGAAAAAGAGTTGTGACATTTCTATTTGGCAAGGAAAAGGCCAGACTCAGCAGGAGTTATCAAAGGCAAAAAGTAAAAAGTTCGAGCTAGCTCTCTCTCTCTCTCTATCTATCTTCCCCTGGAGATACTCATGTTAAGCATAATTAAGCAGATTTGATTAGCATCAAGCCTGGCTTCCTCTCTTGACTTTTAATGAATGTAAATCTACCATCTACATCCCAAAGATTAATTTCTGCCAATTAAAAAACACAAGAGGGCTTATTGGGGAGAAGGGGTGGGGGGTGGGGTGGAAAAGACTGTTAAAGTCCTTTGAGTTGAAGTACAGTACAGAGTTTTATCCTCTTCCCCCCTGTCTTATGGTGAGATGGTCTCTGGAGATCAGTGTCTCTCTTTCCCTCCGCGACTAAGATCATTATCAGCACAATGTTCCGTGAAAGCCACTTTGAAAGGACTGCAAGCTCCATATGTAAATGACGGTGTGTGTGTGTGTTAGAGAAAGAGAGAGAGAGAGAGAGAGAGAGAGAGAGAGAGAATGAGTGTGTGTGTGTGTGTGTGTGTGTGTGTGTGAGAGAGAGAGAGAACTGGATGAGAGAGGGATGGTACAAGGAACAGGTAAAAGGGACAATTTGTCATGTCAAGGTTATTTGGCTCCCATTTTCTCACAATTT
The DNA here is from genome assembly GCA_025447815.1 of Percopsis transmontana. NCBI lineage: Eukaryota > Metazoa > Chordata > Actinopteri > Percopsiformes > Percopsidae > Percopsis > Percopsis transmontana. The sequence goes on along the minus strand of JAOEHI010000007.1, from coordinate 2,070,190 downwards.
TCTTGGGAATTATCTTTGGCCCACCCTGCTCCCTGGATAGAGGGCTTTCTCGGGCCCCTTTGATATTGGTGATTCAAATACTGCCGTTGAAATTTTAATTCCCTCCACCCAGCTCACTACAGTATATTCTGAATAAGACAAGTTCAAGCTTCTGTTAGCATTAACATTTTATATGTAAATTGACCAAGTGTCATAAACTGGAGAAGCAAATCCTAAACTTAAATAAACATGTATAAATATCAGAAGTTTACCCAGTGTCTATGTAGGCTACTCTGTTTACATTCTTCTCCTCCCTCTCTCTCTCGCCCTCTCTCTCTCCTCAAGAATATGCCCAAGCTCCTCCTCTATATGATAATGTGACAGTAGCATCTCTACCGCTAGACAAGCTCCTTTCATTCTAATTCAAGTGTGGGGTCTGTTTTTACACACACACACACACACACACACACACACATACACACACCAACACACACCAATCTCTCGTCGCCTCTGCTTTTTTGTCATACTCCGCGCACCGCTCTTCTTCGAAGAAAAAACATTTGCTTTCGCTCGGCAGCGAAGTAACTTTTAGCACTAACTTGAACTTTACTTTTTAAATATCGTCTTATCTTGGGACATGACCACGATGGCTTCCCCGGCTGCCGCCCTGCTCCCCTCGGCTCCCTTCGGGCACCACCCGACGCCGATTTCAACCTCCCCGGTGACTAACTCACCGCCACCTGCGGCCACCTCGACCTCCTCGTCCCCGACACCTCCCGTCGTCCACCCCGCACTACTACACCCGTTCAGAGCGTCGGACCTCTTACTACCGAACGGAAAGAAAGGAAGCGCAAGCGTTCCAATCGCCGGTGGGAAGCCCGTATACGCAACCCCGTCGCCGGTGGAGAACACACCGCAGAACAACGAGTGTAAACTTGTGGACGTGAAAGGGGCCAAACTGGCATCTTTCACGGTAAAAGACACGGAATTGATCTGCCTACCCCAGGCTTTCGATCTGTTCCTAAAACACCTGGTCGGCGGGCTGCATACAGTCTACACGAAGCTCAAACGCCTGGACATAACCCCGGTGGTGTGCAACGTGGAGCAGGTTCGAGTGTTGCGGGGGCTCGGGGCCATCCAGCCTGGTGTAAACCGGTGTAAACTCATCTCCAGGAAGGACTTCGAGATCCTTTACAACGACTGCACTAACGCAAGGTGAGTTTATTCAGTGGAGCTGGAAAGGGGGGTGTGATGAGTCTTTACCTGGCGGCTCTACCGTAGTCTACAACCGTTGGACGAATGTGGTGGTAGGCTACCGTAGACTACTAGTTCTGAAAGTTTTGACGAGTTTCGACGATGATGATGGCCATGATATTGATAACTAATTCTAATAGGCTAATCTTTCTAAAAACAGTTTAAACTTGTCTTGAAAAGTTTTCCATTTTAAGTTACGTTATCGTTGACAGTCATCTCCGTCATACAGGCCTACATACAGCAGCCGTTGTATCCGGCACTGTCATTGTGAGAAATTGATTCTTCACAGAAATTAATTAATTTTCATTTGGCCTCAAGCGGCAGCTTAAATCAGGACAAGCTCCCTCGCTGATCCCCTTTCCTCTTCTCTCTCTCTCCTCTCTCTCTCTCCCTCTCTCTCTTTCCTTAATAACTCGCTGTCTTATCATATCAACACCCTTTAGCCGTAAGCAACAGCAAAGAGGAGATGATTAAATGAATTCTTAGTATTTATGATGTGATTATGTAAATGAGCAGTTTTCCAGAACTCCAATGGTGACCAACTACACGGGTCATCAATCCACCCGACAGAGATGTTTGGATAAAAAGAAAAGAGCAGGACTAAATTGGCTAGGGTCGTGGCTTCCTGGTGGCGCAGTGATGTTGTGCATGCCACATGTGACTCCACAGCATGGGCTGGAATTCATGGATGGGAGTGTAGTAACACGTGGAGAAGTTGTTATTGTTTAATAGTTAATCCCTTTTATCTAGAGCAGGAATAATGTTAATTAGACTTGGCATTAAAATCCCAGTGCAGAAAGAGAATGAAAGATAGTGTGCTGATAAGATGCCCAGACCGTTTGTACACACCCAAGAAATACTGAAAACACATTTTGTCACACTAACCCGACAGCTTGAGTGTTTTTCTCTCATTACTGGTCAGCATAGCAATATGAGTTTATCAAACCCTTTTCAGGCATATCTGTCTTTATATATTACAATTACAATGAGGTCATTTAGCAGACGCTTTTATCCAAAGCGACTTACAATTACATGGTGCTAATACATGGAGCAGATAGGGGTTAGGTATCTTGCTCAAGGATGCTTACAGGCTGGCCACCTCTGGGGCTCGTGGGCACGAACCCACGACCTTCCGGCTGGGAGTCCAACCCCTAAACCACTAGACTATCCTGCCCCCCTATATCCTTGCCAGCTCAGGTCAAGCACTCTGCAGCAGATAAACAGAAGTGCCAGCGTCACCCGGTTGGAATTTAGCCTGGAGGCAAAACTAGGTCAGATTACTTGGAGTTTTTTCTACTCCCTCTCTATGTATTCCTCCTCCCGCATCTGTTTTCTTCCCACGTGCAAAGCTTGAGTAAGCATTCCTCTCCCTCGCAAGCCGCCGCCCCTTGTGGCGGGAAACGCCGTGTCTGCGCACGTGCGCAGTCGAGTGAGGTGGACGGGCTGTCAACATCTCCTATAATGTGTGACACATGTGAAGCCCCTCCTTCCCTGTGCGGGGTGCCTTGCGTGTCACCTTTGGGAATTTAGCTGTTGCCAGTTGTTCTCAGGCAAACATGACAGCTGTGTGTCACCTGCTAAAATGTCCCCTGCGGTCAGGCTGCCTGTCAACTAATGGACTCCTAACAAGACTAGACAGCCACACTTCACAAAAACACAAACAAAAAATTGCTCACAAGCCGCAAGGATCATCCTTAGCTTCGCCCCCCCCCCACTTCTTCCTCTTCCTCCTTCTCCTTCAGTGTTCCAGAACAAGTAATCTGACAGCTGACCTTATAGCACTCTTCAACCAACTCATCCAAACCTTTCCAGCAGCCATTCATCTGAATACAAAACTCTGGAAAAAGCACCGGAAATGTGGGGCTTTGTTCAGCGAACCAACAGCAGTGCTAAATCATCTGCACTGGCTAGGACTGACAAAGACTATTTGTACCTGACAAATCACATAATTGCTGGGCTCAGCCCAAAAGAAACGGCTCTGGCTACATGTCACAAAATTGGAAGAGGGTGAATGTAGTCCGACGCATTTCAACACAAAGCTGAGCCATAACCACTTGGGGCAACAAGCTGACGGCAGTTTGTCTGTTTGTTTCTGACATCGCTCTCTGAATGGCATTTAAATTGTACGTCTAACATTCTACATTCAAATACTCTGCGATGACGATTCATGCGTCTGAAAGCAGAGGATAGCTGCGAAAGCCTCTTTCTTTAGAGAGATTAGAAAAACAAACAAAACCAAAAGAACGAACGAATATGTTCCTGTTTAGCCCCGAGACCAAAACAACACTTTCATAAATGGTAACAGTAACTTTACTGCCCGTCTGAAAATTACAGTGCTGTTTACAGCACTTCGTAGGGTAGCAGCTCATCTCTAAAAACAATTACTGACAACAGGGGAGAACGCTTGGGCACAAGGATCCAAATTGGTATGTCCATATGGAGCCTTCCCAACAATAACAGCCGTGTTTCTCATGAAATTAATCAGGATTTTAATGCTTCAACTCCCCTCTCTTACCGTTCTACATTTCATCCTCCAGGATGATGGCGTGTATTACATCCAAATGTAATACACGCCATTTGTTCACAGTTTACACATTTAGATTCATGCCAAACATACATTTTATATGAATATATCAAAGTAAAGATTTTATAATGTGAGCCAATGTTATATAATACTGAAGCTGACGACCCCAACCTCATTACGGAAATAATTAATAAGATGCAGTTCCTTACCTTTTGCGATAAATCATCCTCCTCAGATCCTTCCTGAATAATTCATTTTTTGAATCTTCCCCTTTCCCCTTCTCACCCCGAGAATATTTAGGTCATCATTGTTTTCGTTAAGGACTGCTCTGACAAATAAACAATACCCAAATATAACTATAATTCTATAATAGAATTCTATAAAACTACTGTATTTACCATTAAACCAAGGGGTGGAATTAAGCCTTCCCACACTAAATGATTAAAAGGGAAACAAATCAAAAGTTATTATAATTATGAGAATATGCCTACCATATGCACGCTTTTCTCTAACCCCCATTACAGGGGACATGGTGTCTTACAAGGCTGGTATCTAGCGAAAGCACCATAGCGTGGAGAAGGTAAACGGTAGCCTAATTTAAAAAGGGAAAAAGAAAGAAAAAGTGAGAGACAGCGAGTCTAATTCACCACATGCTGAGACACAGTTTTCTTTTCCCCTTTTATCTTTGTCAGACACTGATGAGATGTGCAATGGTCCCATCCATGTGTTTTAGACGGACTACTGGTGCACTACTGGTCCTAGCTAGCTACAGCTAGTACAGGGATTTGAAAAATCTAGTTATTTTGCTGCGCTATATGGCTTCTTAAAGACATAAACACGAAACATATTATGAAAGCCCAAATGATGCATTAACCAACATGCTTTGATTGTGGCTGGCATCAGTACATGCGACTGTGGATTTATAACTAGGGCAGTCTAGGGCATTTATAACTAGGGCAGTACAACACTGTTCACTGCAATATGTAACCGGGGCCTTCCTAAGATGGGCCGAGGCAGGTTAGCAGCTGTAAGCATCCTGGATGGATTACAAGCCATCATGATCCATGCCAACACGCGTTTGTACATAATCTTACAGTCTTACATTTACAAAAACACACATGCACTTGCAATGTTTACAGAGCCAGTAATTCCAACTAGGTTTGAGAAAGTACAGTAAGAGAGTAGAACCGGCCAGAGGCACCAAGTTACTGTTTTGTCTCAAGTGTGGCTAAGTACAGGCTCCATCTGCAGAGGTGAACGCATGGACCAAAAGCCAATTCTGTCGCCCACTCCCATTGTCCTGATTTAGAATTTACCAGAATTTTGCACGGGTTATTTATCATCGGATAAATGAACTGCAGCAAATATTGATCAAAACATACGATGGATACTGCTGATATTCTATTGATCTTACTCTGTCAGTTCAGATGCTGGTGGCCAAATACTTCTTAAAACAAGTTGAGTTTTTATTAATGCCACACTGACTCATTTGGAATGACACCATTTCCAAAATGGCCCCCAGACTTTATTGCTTTGCCGACACCAATAGGTGAGGGGAAAGTGGCTGTATTCACATCCCTGAGCGCACATAAATTTGGTACACGTTACTTAACAGCAACCTTTATGACTTCTAGCCCGCTGTGGCACAAGCTGACACAGCACACGGAGGGAGAAGACTGTAACAGCAGGAAGCCTGAATGCACGCCCCTCTCAGAACTGAAAAAAAACAAACCCCACCCACGGCTTTCTTTTCTTTTATGGAGCAGAACGGCCTTCAAACCGGATCAACAAGCGTGAAATGATGCCGTCGATATTCATGAACGCAGAACAATAAACAGTCGTTCTGGAATTATCCATACTGGGGAGATTCAGAGAGGCCAGTTCAAAATTATACAAGCGTGGGCTGTGTATATTTATTGTGGACACAACTGCCCCCTCCCCGTGATTGAATAATCAGTGAGTGTGCACCTTGTACTGTAATCCAAATGGAAGAACTGTATTGAAAAACACTGAGGGGGCTAAAGAGCCTTCTGCTTGGCTTACGAAACATGCTTGTGGTTTTACACAAATGTTTTTACCATCACAGCTCACACCATCTCCATTAGCCAAACGGAAGTAGATTTAGGTCACCATTTAATGCTGAATAACAAATGATGGAAGTTAAAATGATGGAGTCTGTTCATCAAACTGAAGGGCTATGTTTATTTGGATTTATCAAGCAGCAGTATATTTTTCATGTATCATTTCATGTATAAGAATTGTAAATGTTTTGATGATTGAAATTGGTAGCATTTTCGTCTAAAATATTAACACATTATAAGGTAAGATAAACTGTAATGCTGTAAATGCTAGCATACTGTATATAAAGCACATCAAATAAAGTGTTTGAAATAGTACTCTCTTAATCAATTAATAAAACATGCCCAAGACTAAGATCATGGCTTTAAAATCCCTGCATAAACTGATTATAAACTGGCAAATCATTCCCATTTAAAAACTATAGTTAATCTCACAGTGGTGAAAGATAGCAAGAGGAAAGCAGAGGAGCTCTCCCAGTGGTAATTTGGCCTATTAATCTATAAGCTGCAGAGGGAAATAAAGCGTCTCGCTTCAAGCGTTTACTGCTGTCAGAATCAATCCAATGAGGCTGCCACTAGATGCAGGCAGAAGTAAACAGAATGGCTTGTGTCACTGCTGGGAGAGTGTGAGTGAATGTGAGTGAGTGAGTGAGGGCGATACATAACGGCAGGGAGGGGGGGGGGGGGGGAGAGAGAAGGAAATGGATAAAGAAAGAAAGATAGAAAGAAAGAAATAAAGAAAGAGCATGTGGGAACAATGAGCAAGGTTCACGATGGCTCCGGTGGGCTTTTTTGCTGGACTCATCTATTTTTAATCATCTCCCAGGAATTGGCGCATCTTTGAATTCCGACAAACAGTGGGTGAAGTCAGAAAGAGGCTGTGGCTTTATGCCCTGTTGCCCAGTGCCAGCCATCTATCTTGACTAATGACACAAGTTCAACTCAAGGCCTGCACGCAGAACACGAGAGAGAAGGGAAAAAAAACCGAGACCTAATCCTAAAAATAAATACCAGAGCACATGTGGTCTATGACCACTTGCACACCAACTGCGAAATTGTTGTGCAGTGTCATTTTTGGATACGTTAAAAACCAGCAGAAACAAAAACATCTCACTATTCCCAATGGACAAAATCAGTTAGTTGATCATTAATGAATCAACAGGAGCGTTGAAATACCCTCTCCCCTGAACTTCTCCCATGTGCGCAAAGCTGCTGCAGATGTCACAGTTACCTCGTACATTTGGGGGATCTCAATGTGCTCTCGTGGGCGACATCTGTTTCATACGTTTTCTGACCAAGTGATACTGATTCTGCCGCCGTATATGGTCGCAGGTAAATGCAGTTTCCAATATGGGATGTGTCCAATAACGCCGCTTTCGCTTCATTTGATTTTCCAAAAGTAAGGCTATTATAAACCCATCTTCACTGGGACTGCCGTCACTATCCGTAGGGCAATGATCGTGAAAGAAATAGCTTTGTTTTTCCCCCCTAGGATGATTGGCACCGTTGCACACAAAATATAATGCATTCCCGTTGTCCGCCAAATGAAAAAAACATCCTCTTTGTGCCAAGGCCTTATGAAGGAAGAATATTATGGCTCTGCATGTAAATTGGAGGTTGTGCTGAATTTTTGCTGACAAGTGGTTTACAATGGCTTCAGACATGAATGATTTTCTGTAAATCACAGACGCATGAAATTTTTTACTGCCCAGTGTACTGTATGAATGCCAAAGCTGCATTATTTGATTTTTATCCTCAGAAATCCAGCGACCACTTAAATACTTACAGTAAGTATTTTAAAGTGCCACTGTATAACTCAGAGTCTAGAGGAGTATTTGAGTGAAGCACCCATGTGTTGTGTAATGATTTTCATAATGCATGCCAAGAGTACAAAATCTCTGATGAGAAGTGGCCAATAGGAGAATTGCAAGGATGTTTGTTTTGTACGGAAATGGCACACAAATGATAAACAGTATGCTAAAAATCACACCAGTTGCGACGAACTAGAAATATAAGACATGTTGCGATCATGCTCATGTAGTGAGTACAAATCTGGCACGTATGCTTACACGTGCTTACAGACGCACACACTCGCACAGAATTGTTTTCCCATCTTTGTTGCACATAGATGGTAAATGGGGCTACCTTCCAAGTAGAGGGACACTAGCTTGAACAAAGTAAATAAAACAAGAGAAATGCAAGATTAATGCAAAGAAGACGTGTAAGAGATCACTCAAGATCATACAAGCCGATCGTATCAGTTCACAAGTTCTCTGCTAGCAGATATTTGAACGGCGCGATAAGGGATACATTGGTTTACTGTGACGGCCAGACTTCATATAGTGGTGTGAAGTTGTGCTTCTCTGAGCTTTCCTGTGTCTGTCAGAGGAAGTGATTCGCTGCCCAGAGAGGGAGAAAAATCCACTGAATGAACATTGCCCCACTCATCAAACAGCCCCCCCCCCCCCCCCAATTCTACCGGTGCCGTAATGATGCACTCTGAGGCCACCCATTTCCCTTCTTTCATTTGTGGGCTGGGAAATAAAACACGCAGAGTTCATAAAGCAGCGCTAGCACCCAAGCGGACGCCTTGAGAGTCAGGAAATTAAAAATGACACAAAACAGACAACGGCAGATGAGTCTCAAGGTGTCAGGAGGGTTAATTGCTGTAAAAATCAGGAGCTGGCAATATGTGAGATGTAAGGCATTTAGAATGCAAAGGTTAAACGGATAAGGCCTGGCTCATTGTAGCGGTAAAAACCCTGCGGTGCAATGACATGCATCAGTGGGCAGACAACAATCTATAATTCTCTACTTAATCTAAACGTCCACAGGGAAGAGAGCTGATGCGCCCTTGTGGTGTCGGGTTATTCTCGACCCTGATGCATCTAGTCTAAATCCACGGTCTTGCCTGCTGAGTTCTCACCTACAAAATGCCAGATTTTCCCAACGATTTGTCATGCCAAGTGGTGATCGATAAAGTCTATATAGATGTGTGCCAATGACTCGGCATTAGAAGTTGACGGCTGAGTGTGTCTCATCTCGTTCTGCAAGACTTGGAACAGTTCCAGACAACTGGTTGTGAAGCATAATGGATCGTAGCATCACAGAAATATTAGTGCTGGAGCCAAAAGGATCCAGCAAGGAACGGTGTGAACACACAAACTCAATCACAGTATAAATGTCAACGCGACAAGTGAATTATGCTTGGACATAGATGTGCTCAAGCTGAGACGGCATTTATTCAAAAATTAGGTTACATATTGTGACCACACAGCATGCCCAATATTCATAATAAATAGTTCAAATGTATTTAGCAAACATTCTGTATTTCTGTGAAAACAATAGAAATCAACGTGGCACATAACTTGCTGGGATGTAAATCCCTTTAAACCAAGCTACTTAGCCCGGGAAATCAGCATAAATTAAACACTTCTATCTGGCCAGGGCGGCACAATGGCGCCACTTGGACCTCTGCTTTCACGTGGGCATGATAAATGAATGGCCTTAGCGAAGTCTGAAGATGATGAAGAGGAGGTGCGCCGGAGCTGAGATTCTCCCACCTCTCGTTGGTAACCTCTGACTTCCCTCTTCTTTAAAATTCGCCTCTTATCTAGTGGGAAGCTGAAACTGAGGTTCATCATAAATTATCCATGAGAAAAAGAAACAAAAAAAATAAATGACTGAATACCAGTATGTAATGACCAAAGACGCAGCCATCAGCAGTCGGAAACGGCAGCGTTTCCGATGTTAACCGTGTCAAGCCCAGACGGGAACTCAAGGCATTGAGACTTAAGTGGTTGAATGGGGATTTGATTGAACAAGGTCAGTATGCCTCTTGCCTCTTAGCATTTAGTCGAAGAGGAGGGGGAAGTAATCGGGAGAGTATACTAATTGCTTGCACAGGTGGTTCCCATGGAAACTCATCATTTCAAAAAGAGAAATATGATGAAGACCAACCAGTCATCTCAGTATAAGTTTTTGTCCAAGACCTATGGAACTGTAGAATTTCCGGAACCTAAAGCAGCCTACTAGGAATATTTCATAATGAGTTAACCTTTCTTTTTAGATTTACATTCACATTCACGCCTCACATTAACATCACCACTGTATCTTAGCAACAGTTTGTAACGTATTAGTCCTAACCCAAATAAACACAAGCCACAACAACTCAGTCAAACTAAGCAATTTATTTCTTCTGCAAATGGTAAAGTTTTATTTCTTTGTCAGAATCATTTCAAATAAAGACCCCTGGCAGACTTCAAGAGGATTTGAGAGGTCTGTGGGACCACTACTAAGCAGTTTCACAATTTAGGCAGGTGCGTCTATTAGGCTTGGGTGATTTCTACTAAATTAGCATATGAGTGAAACATGGCGATTGCAAAATTAAAAAAAAAAAAAAAAGAAAAAGAAAAAAAAAAAGGTACAAATTTTAACTTTGTTAAACTTTTATAAATTACTGAAAATGAATTACTAAAAACAAATCAGCAAGAGTTTCCTCTAGTCATTACAATATTATAATTCATTGATTATATTTTTTCTAAATATTAAAAAAATGTGCAGGGTGAGACATGGTAAAACAATATAACAATTAGGAATTACAGAGAATTCGCTCTGTAGGTCTGTTTTAATCCTCAGTTTTACAATACAAATAAATGGATTTACTAAGTTTGTTTGTTTATTAGGTTTATTAGGGATGTACTGTACAGATTACTTTTTTTTACGATTACTGTTTTTTCGTTTTAAAGCTTGACCGGCCGGTTCCGATTTTCATAGTGAAGCCTTTACAATTTATTTGACAGCTCTAGGTCGTTCAGATACAGAGATATTTAGTTTTAAACGTACTGATTAAGCGCCGCCAGTGCTCTTGTTTGTCACCTTTTTACACTTTTACAAGTGCTGTAGGTTTTTGCTTTTACAGCTTGATAAGCTTGAAAAAATAAGCCACGTAGCTTACTCTTTTCAGTGAGATGAACAATATTATGCCAATAGCAAAATTGAAGGTCTTCATCGAACACTGAAGAATGTACAAACCGCAGACATGTTTCACGTAAGTGTAGGCTACTATGAGCTAGCTAGCTACAGTACTAGCATATGGAGCTAGATGAGAAGTCAGTTACTGGGCACGTGAACCTGAAGTTAGTGTGGCGCATTCAAACAGCTTGTGCGTGTAGAAGACGTAGTTATAGATCTAAGATCGTTAATTCCAAAGCACGGTCTTACAGAAATAGCCGACAAGCCCACAAGACGAGAAAATGTATTAGCAGGTTTATTCTTGGCAATACATCTCAGTTTTTTTTTTTTGTATTTTTGACGGGATTGAAATTCATACCTTCGTGATTTCTTAATACCCTGGTATATATTAATACCGCCTAAGCCTACCAGCTATATTTAGACTCGGCCGGCATCGTTCATCGACCCAACCCTAGTGTCTACCTGCATATTGTAATATGTATGTATATTCAGCCATGGGAAAAACTTAGATTTAAAAAAAAATAAAATAATATTACATACGAGAATGAGAATGAGAAAGAGAGAAAGAGTGTTTAGCTATGTTATTCCGCCCTCTCTTTTCCCCCTGTGCAGCAGGCTTCCATATCACCTGAGCCTCCTTTGTACCACAATAATATTATCGCAGCATGGACTAGCTTCAGAGGCGTTGGCAATTAAGGCACACATCCCTGACAGCATGTATCTGGCTTCTTTTAGCAGCGAAAGATGAGGCTGGTCTTTAACCAATAGTCTGACATGCCAGCTGCTCAGTGGACCACAGACTGATGTATCCACACAGAAAAAGATTACAAAACCGAAAGCCAGGCAGCCAGCCATGGGTGCCGAGCCAGAACAAAGACCCTCCGGGCTGATGATATTCCTGGTTAGCCATGTTCTCCACCGATGCCTCAAATATTACAACAACTTTACTGGAAGGAAGCCGTTGTCCAGCACAAGTTCACAGAGAAGCAGATGGGAAACAGGAGTGGCTTTTGAGTAACTGTCTGTGCAGACAGACAATGCAAACTAGGAAACTTTGGCTTTGGAAACAGGCTGCGACTTAAAGCTTTACAATTTTACAAGGTTTAGGTTAAGGGGGTGTCATTAATGTCCTGTGTAGAACGTGAAGAAGCCCTGCGAGACTGTAACTGTGGCTGGTTACATGGATACGCTGCCAGGGGGCTTGGTGTGTTTTCTCTTTATCCCGACCACCACTTTGTGTAGTCGACCCAGTAGCACGTGTCTCAGTCGACAGCCGGAACAACAGGGCCTAGCCCATCCCTGTTGCCCGGAGGGAGGGAGGACACGCTTACAGTATGTGACCAGACCTCTCCGTCTGCTTGCTCTCCTCTTGGATAAATCTCCATAGCAACCAGCCAGTCAACCAGGCTGCCTGGCTTCAGCACAATGTGAAGTGTGGGGACATTTATAAAGTGGCGTTACGATCTTAAACAATTACAAATAAATAAATGAATGAATAAATATTTTGACCATATGCATCAGCTGCAACCAACCAGGAGGTAAAATACTGGCTGGAATTCTCCCAGTGGGAGGGCCGACAGGCAGAAAGCTTCCATGGAGGAAACAATCAACAGGAGTCTCTGGTGGAGGGCTGGCTGTGGGTGTGGCTGTGTGTGTGGCTGTGTGTGTGGCTGTGTGTGGCTGTGGCTGTGTGTGTGTGTGTGTGTGTGTGTGTGTGTGTGTGTGTGTGTGTGTGTGTGTGTGTGTGTGTGTGTGTG
>JAOEHI010000007.1:2036297-2047779 GCA_025447815.1 Percopsis transmontana | reverse complement strand
AATCGATGGGAGCGCGCACGCACGCACGCACGCACGCACGCACGCACGCACGCACGCACGCACGCACGCACGCACGCGGGTGCCCCGCTGCCCCCACTGTTATCGACAGGTTAAAGTAGCATCAGTGTGTTTAGACGGATGACGGGGGCTTATGGGGGTCTGTGCGGAATACGCTATGAGCCTAGTCACAAAAACACGCACGCACGCGCACACGCACGCGCGCACACACACACACACACATACTAACGTGGTACGAACCGAGGCTCTGGAGAAGAAGACAATGATTTGAAATGCCACGATGTTGAATGAATGTGCCCAGATAAACCCGTGGTGGGAGTCATTCACTAATAAACAGCTGTCCGTAAGCCGGCTGTACGTTTGGGTCTGTATGTTACATCGTGTGCACATACAGTACACACGCGCACCACGGTGTAGTAAATTTTGTTTACCCATGCCTCTAAACACTCCCAGTCTTAAGCATTGTTTCCAATTGTATACACACAGTTAGCCTGCCAGCATCTGTGCGCAGTTAGGTGGCATGGTTACCACCAGCTATTATAAACCTGTAAAGCTTAATCACTGTTAATGATAGACTCAACTGAAAGAGCACACACACATACACACACACGTCTGTGTGCACGCATACCCTCACACACTCCGACCTACACACACAAACACGTACACACATACATAAGCATATGTGTTTTTTCCATACTGCCACCCACGGCCTTATGGGAAAGGCTCGGCCCCTACCGGCGCGTTAACCACTACAAAGGCAATCTCAGATTACACACACGCACACACTCACAAATGCTGAGTGTGACACCTTATGGGCCGGGGAAGAGCAGGAGCAGCCATTTCTGTATTTAACAAGATCTTCTGGGAAATTTACAGTAACTGTTTGTTTACAGTAATGGTTTGTTTGGGTAAACATAAGAGAGGCACTTTTGACTTTTTTATGCTCTTTAATGAAACATAAGAGAGAGTGAAAGATAGACAAGTAAAGGTGGAAGTAAATGAGTGTGAAAAAAAAACAGGGCGGGACAGGATCAAAGTGGAGCGTGGCCTTAATATCTGCTGTTGGCAGTGAGTGGGTTCTCAGAGCATCTGGTTATTTAGCTCCATTCAGACAGATCTTTTGTTTGGAATGGTTTCTGCTCTGGGCAAGGGAGAGACCATTCTGCCAAATGCACAAAGCACTGCACATATGTCCAGCGAGCTGAACTCATAAAGTCAGTGCTATACTTGTCCCTTCTCTCCTTCTTTCTTTCATTTGTCCTTTCTTTCTTTCCTTTACTTCCTTTTTTCATCTTAATTTATTTGTTTTATTACATCTCTCTTATTGGTGAGTTTTTTTTTGTTGCCATGCACTTGTTCTATTATTTGTGACAATTGTGCGGAATGGAGTCCAAGATTTTTCCTTTTGTGTTTATAATTACCCAGTGTGCATTGCTGGCATGGCACCAGGACTGCCATCAGCTCCTTTTGTTCAACTTCCTCCCCGTGTTTCTTTTGTTTTTGTTTTGCCTTTTATTAAATGATAAATATTTATGTCATTTTCTCTCCACGACAGGAGTGTTTGTTTCATGAATAGAAAGAATGAAGCGACACACTAGGGTGCTGTCGAAAGGAAGTATTATTTTTTTTAGATAGCGAATGCTTGTCTTAAGAGCAGACTACAAACAACGGACATAAAGCGGGCTTCACTTTAAAGCAGAGACCTTGCAATGCATTTAGATATTGCCAGATCCCAGGACTTTTTTAGTAATTGTGATGTCCCCCCTCACAACATTTTTCATCCTTTGCCTCACATGAACCGATGAAAATGTGTCGGATTATCCAACACACTAACGTCCGTCATCTAGATAACGTTGACACATCACAGATGACTGATATTGTTACAGTCCTGTTGTCAGAGAAGAAGAATGCGGAGGCCTTTTATTTCAGTATCCTTTTCAGGACTGAACAAAGACATCCTTTCAGCTTTGGCAGAGAAAACCAAAGGAGGAAAATGAGTCAAGAACTTAATATATGACTCCACTTTGATGCATTAAACTCAGCTCCACGTTTGACCTCCCTCATATGAAGTAACACTATTTTGTACAGTATACTCATACAGTATACTTTGTCTTTAATTATGAATGTGTGTTGAATTCTTTATTCTTTCTTTTCTATGTTGCCTTACTATTCCTTCTAATCTTTTCTACTCTCCCAGGACTGGACCAGCTGCCCTTCATGATGATGTCACATCCTCTGATTCCTGCCAGTCTGGCGCCTGCCTCCGTTTCCATGGCGATGGGTCAGATGAACCGCCTCAGCACCTTGGCCAGTATGGCGAATGTGGCACAGCTCCACGCCAAGCCCCTAATGAGGGCTCCAACCTCTGTTATCAAGGTAACAATTTATTTTTTTGTCAGGCACATTGGTCCCTGCCTGGGCACCTAATATCCTGACATTGGGGGACTCTTAGGACCTCTCTTTTATTTAATAATAATTTATTTCCTCAGTTACAAAGACAATAAAAGTCAAGAAAACTATAAATTCCAGAACCTTTGCTACTGACCATTTTATTGCTGCTCGACAGGAGCGAGTCCGGGAAAGCCCCTCCCCTTCTCCCTCATTGGAGGAAGGTCAGATGTCATCCAATCACAGCAGCAGTGTGTCAAGTTCACCGTCACACACAGAACGCACCATCGAAACCACACGTACGTACCTGCCTAGTGGGCACATAGCAGAATAATGCCAGGTGCCACTCAGGTGTTTTTACAAACTCTCTGTTTTTTTATAGGCTACAGTATTTTTTTACAATTACAATTAGGTAATTTAGCAGACGCTTTTATCCAAAGCGACTTACAATTACAAGATGCTATTACACGGAGGAGATAGGGGTTAGGCATCAAGGATGCTTACAGGTAGGCCAACTTTGGGGCTTGAACCCACGGCCTTCTGGCTGGGAGTCCAACACCTAGACCCCTTGACTATCCTGCCCCAGTATAAGATTATATAATAATATTATTATATGATATTTTCATTATAATAATTTGTAGCCTTGCTCTACAGTTATGGTCTTAATCCTGTTTTGCTGGTTATCTCCAGACCCGCACCAGGACAGCCTGTCTGTGAGCCACGGTGTTTTAGGCCACTCCCCCAGCAGGAGGCCTGGGGCCACGGACACAGACGGGCCAGTGCTGGAATACAGCAAGGACACCAAGAGGAGCCAAGCTGAGAGAGGTAGGGTGGATCGATGCACCGGTACGGCTTAGAATGGCTACTGCAAAATAAATAAATAAATAAATACATTGGAAAATCAATGAGTTCTGTATTTAGATGCATGGAGATTAAAATAAAAAAAAGACCACTGGCAGTTAATGTCACTTTTTTACTATAACAAACCTTTTTTTTAATCGCAGCATTCAACCATATAATGTAAATGTCAAACAGAAACAACATGTGACTATAGTTTTTGGTTTTATAAGGAGTAGAGGCACAGTAGCTTACAATTGGTCGATTAGAATTCTGACGTCGCAGCTCTCCTCTCCTCCCCATCCCCCCCTCTCCTCTCCTCCTCGCTGTTGGTGGCCTCTTCGCTTCCTGCGGAGAGGAAAGACAAATAATTCTCAGAAACAGGGCTCCATTAGACCGGCAAGCGGTGTTACATTAGCAAGCCATTTGCCGGGCCGCGGCCTAACGAGCCAGGCGGTTCGCTTTCCCCCTGCGTCGCCCCGGCTCTCAGCTGGACCTCATCTGCATAACAACCGCCTTCCCGTCGTTAGGGCCCGCGTTGCCACGGCGTTGCAACGTCAGTTGTTTGGTTCTCTCTGTCAGGGAGGTTTGCATTAGCTTAATGAGGACTGCCCAAGGACAAACAGTCAGCAAAAATCTACAGCAGGAGAGAGAGAGAGGGTTTGTGTGTGCAGTGTGTGTTTGTGTGTGCGTTTTGCATCTGTAAATGTATTCTACTGAATGGCATTATTCAGTAATTGAATAGAAAAAGCACAAAGGCCTACGAGGTAAACTTTGAGAGGCTGTCAGAGATCTGTGAACGTATTGATAAAACAGCGATGGTACCGGCGCGCGAGGAGCCATACATCACCGCGCATTCATGCGATTGATTTCCAATTGATTTTCCTGTATGTAAATTAAATGCCCACGCAATCGCAGTCCCTGGATGGCGCGCCTTTGTACTTGACCTACACCATCGGATCCCAGGTTGAGCCCGGAAGGGGATGGCGCCTCAAAGAGCACCTCAACGCTGTCATTCTGTCAGTCCGTCGCAGGGTAATCGCGCCGTCCGCGGGTGTATAAGTACGTTGAACCCACGCGCGCATGTGTGTGTGTGAGAGACATATTTGGCTGTGTGTGCTGTTTCAGTGGTCTTTGAACAATGTATGCGTGGAGCAAAGATCAGAGGCCATCCCTGACACCTCACTCCCATTAACCCAACATCAGCAGATTTTTATTCTCTATCTCGCTATCTCTCTCTTCCTCCCACTCTCTATCTCTCTCTCTCCCCCTCTCTCTCTTCCGCTGACTGGCAGTCTTCACGTGGCGAAGTTCATTAGCCCGAGGGACGGGTGGTAGAGCGAGAAAAGGTAGAAAAGCTAGCGAAGGGAGAGGAAAAAAACAGACAGTGACCTTGGTTTAGGGAGACGTGTCAATGAACAGACGGGGATGTGTGTGTGTGTGTGTGTTCGCATCGGTGCGTACTGTACATCTGCGGGTGTCTGTTGGCGCGTAGGCATGCACGACCCGTTTATCTATGTGTGTGTGTGTGTTTGTGAGAGAGTGAGAGTGGGGGAAAGTAGGCGTAAAACAGTAACTCAATAAAGGATCAGTCAGTTCCAAGGAGCCTGGGGAGTATGCAGTGCTGACTTCGCAGTTCGCACGCCTGTGCGTGTCTGTGTGTGTGTGTGTGAATTTGCGTGTCTGTATCTGTGGCCGTGTTTGTGTCTGGATTTGTGTTTACGTGCGTGTATGTGCATGTGATGTGTGTGTGTGTGTGTGTGTGCGCGCGTGTGCGAGAGCCACAGGAGTGTATTTGGATGCCCTCCGCTGGGCTCGGCAGCACCTGCTAATTACCTTTCTCTACAGAGCAATGCTTTTAGCACAGAAGAGTGTGTGTGTCTGTGGGGGGGGGGGCTTTTCATCTGTGAAACACCTTGAGTGTGACAGTTGCCAAGACGTGAGGCCGGATCGGAGTGTGTGTGTGTGTGTGGGGGGGGGGTGTTGGGTGGGGGTGGGGGCGGATTTGGAGCCGAAGATGCTGTGGTCAGCTAAGTGGAGAAAACACCGTCATTTGTCACAGACACAGAAAAAAGTGCCGCACGTCACATCTCTCTCTCTCTCTCGCTCTCTCTCTCTCTCTCTTCCCCCGCCGCTCTCTCGCTCGTCTGCCTCAGGAACAGGCCGGACCCTCCGGAACAGGCCGGACCCTCCGGAACAGGCCGGACCCTCCGGAACATTCCGGGGCAACTGTCAATGTTTCGAGGGCAACTGTAAATGTTTAATAGGCACTGCAAGGGGTTTTTCTCACTTTTTCCCAATCAGTGTCCATGTTTTTGCGACACATCTATGTATCCAACATACTGTATAAAAATGAGACCATCGGGGAGAAAGTTGTCAATTTTAATATTATGATTCCAAATATTTGCCATCAGGTCAAAACGATTTATGGAATAGAGACGGAAAAGTTATTGTTTTATTACACCATCACTGTACATCTTGCCTAACAACCGGTGACTGAACTACCGCTACATCGCTCAACTATTATTTTCAAAACAAACATACTTGTCACCAGAGAGAGTCGAAGTAGGTCTTTGCGATGAGGCAATGGGGCTCATGGGAAATGCAGTCTTTTCTCTAGAAAACAGCATCGCTTTTGCAAAACTCCTTGTGGTGCCTTTAAGGTGCTCAGCTGTTTGTTGTGAAAATAAGGCAAAATAATGCTTAACTCATGCCACTCTGACAAACAGGTTTATTATCTTTAAGGTTTTTCCGCCGGAAAAAATAATATTGTTGAATGGCTTTGATATCTCTAATGGAATCAGAATAAACACGTGTATGTTTAGCATGTCCCAACAGTGACTGTTGTTGCGACCAATTAAAATGCACAGCAAAGTGGCACAGATGGTCAGCCATAATGCAGTTTCTTAGTTGTTTTTATGTGAGATGTCAGCCATGATGCATTATCAATCGGCACGCTGCCATCTGATAAAGGGTAACTGCATTTTTGAAAACCCCAAACTGGGACTTTTATGTGTGCGTGGCACGTGCGCGCAAACTGATTTATGTCACTGTCTCTTTGTCATGCAGATCAAATACGTTAAAATAACTTGTACAAATGTTTTACCATGCTAAATATAATTAACATTTGCAGTCAACCTTGGTTTCATAGTGTCACTGCAGTCCAGGACAAGTTGTGTTTGTATTTGCAGGCATGGAACCGATATACATTCAATAATGTCGTAAACAGCATAAATTTAGGAGGCTTTAGTGAAAAACGTAGCATATTGTATTGTATGTTTTCAGTTTTGTGATTCCTGGAATCCATACAAGCAAACATATTGTAATATACTGTATATGTATATAATATATATATATGCATGTGCTGTTGTACTGTAAACTATATATTTATTGGAATGTGATATATGTAATTTTACTCTCTCTCTCTCTCTGTCTCTCTCTGTCTCTCTCTCAGACTCCAGCTCATTGGCTACTCCAACCGTGAGGGAGAGCTGTGAGAGACAGGGCTACCAGAAGCTGCAAGCTGGGAGAGAAGGCTGTGACAGAGCAGTTTACCCCGGAGGAGCGAAGCTACCAGCAGGCCTCCACCATGCTCCCTTCATCTTCCCCGAGGGCCTGTCCTCCATAGAGACCCTGCTCACCAACATCCAGGTGAGGCTCTGCTGGGGTGTGGCTATTAATAGGATTACACTTACTTGCCACAAGAATTGGACAGGAATTTTGCAAATGGCTGACTAAATATCTGTAAAATTACAAAACAAGCTTAGATGTTGGATTTGTTTTTTGCAACCTAGCAATTCCTTCTGTTGAAACAGAAGGTGAAATTGGTAACATAAATACAACTAAATAGTAAGTAGCACAGCTTTTTCAGCATAGCTGATTTATGATCCAGACATGATAGTAAAAGCAAGGCTTCTAGTGATCCAATCTAAACAGCAACAGTGTTTTTATTTTCATTACCGAACTAAAATTATCTTTAATGAAACTCGTATAGCAAAGAGCACGATGAAAACACAAGATTGTAAATCATCACGCATATCCTTGTTGACCGCCTGCACACATTGCTACTGCTACTCACACTCTAAACAGGAAGTAGCGTATCTAGAGTTTTTCCTTTAAAATAAAATTTCAGATCATTAAATAATATATATATATATATATTTATTAATAAATCGGATCAGAACTTGAGAAAATATTTTGCTTCTTAAATACCTCTGTACGATGTGAAATATGTCCTAGTAATACAGTTAAGAGTAATGGCTTTAATGCAGTTGCCATACTAGTGCTTTACCTCTGCAGAAGCATTTATATTGAAATTTTAAGAAAAACAAATGATACCAACATTACCGTCCGTCCTTAAAATTATAGCATGATATACATTTTAGGCCATACCGCCTAGCTTATGTGTCTCAGATGTGAATAGAATTATATTATATATTATATTGAATATTTCTTAGCTTACAATTATAAAATCATATTTAATGTTTATAAAGATTACAAACCAGTTCAACAGTAACAAAAGTATTTGAAAGAATTTGGAAAATTCTTTACACTTGAACACATGAACAATAGGAAATCCAATATGCCACATAATAATAATATAATAATAAGAAGTCACTTAATACAGAAACCAAAAACTGTAATTATGCTTACTAATTGCTATGTTTTAACAAAGAGCTTCAAATATGCTGTTTTTTTATTATTTTGAAACCTGCAGGATTATCAGTTTACATTGTGCGTCTTCAAGATGATCTTTAATCATTTTTTATGCTTCACTCTTCATGTGTTTTGTGCCATCCAAATCAAAGCCTGTGGTGTCAATTAACATTTCAACATTTAAATGTCACAATCCCCCCCATCCCCTGCACCGACTCTCCGGTTTGTCCGGTGTGTAACCTGTTGAAGTGTGCTCCTGTGTGTCTCCAAGCAGGGTCTGCTGAGGGTTGCCATAGAAAATGCACGGGCACAGGAGAAACAGGACCAGCTGGAGAGAACAGAGCTGAAGATGGAGCTGGTCAAGGAGCGGGAGCTCAGAGAGACCTTGGAGAGACAGCTGAGCGTAGAGCAGAAAAACCGAGGTACATACAGCAGACATTAGTTAGATCAGACATCAGTTGACTGAAATGTGTCAAAAATTTGGAAACTTGATTCCTGAAAAAGGAGGAACTAATTTGTTTACATACTTTGACGTTTAAGAAGAATGCTGGCGTGTGAGTACAGAAATGCCAAAATACAATATTAGCCATACAATAAAAATAACATGAAACGTATAAAACTACAGTAAAAAAAAACTGGATTTAATTTACTTTGAATGAGTATATACTGTCATTTAAACTGATATATAAAATTATTATTAAATATATTAGTGTAAATCTCACCTAGTCCTACATTTTCTAGACTCACTTGAGTTTGTAATGTAAGTTATTATTAGGGTTTACAGTGTATGGGGCGTCCTGTAGAGTTTCAGAGCGTTTCTACAGGTTTGGAGGGAGAGCCCAGGTAGACCGCGGAGAGAAAGGCACCGAGTGGAGCTTATAAACAGGCCTGAATCATCATTCAGATTATCGGCCTTGTAGAAAACGATAAGTCTACTGTAAATAGTAGGGGGGTGAGGCGCCTATTTTGCTCCTCGAAAACATCCACAGAGGTGAGCAATTAGAGCAAATAAACGGTGAGCTCATTGGCTTAAGCAGAGTCAACCCGGGGATTAATGGCCTTGCTGAGAACTGTAAGTCTACCGCGAAAACGATTCCATTCAAATCAAGGACACAAACGTTCTGCGGCTTACACATAAGCCCCTCCCTTGAGAAAGACCTTGCAGAAAACCTTCCGGCACACTATCTATTTGCTGAGGCTGTTTTTTATTTAACAACATCTGTACCTATTTACCCTGCCATCTCTCTCTCTCTCTCTCACTCTCTCACTATCTGTCTGTTGTATCGCTCTGTCAGTCCTGATACAGAAACGCCTGAAGAAAGAGAAGAGGAGTAAGAGGAGGCTACAGGAGGCCCTGGAGGAGGAGGTCAAACTCCGCGACCAGGCGGAACACAGCCTGCTACACCCCACAGACACACCCACAGGTACACACACACACACACACACACACACAATAACATTACAAACAGACAAATTAGATTGTTGTAATATTTTTAATGTTTATTGAGCATATTCTCATTTTCATAATAAAATGTCACCAGATCACCTCTCCTGTGCCCCCAGTGCAACATAGGCTTGACTGTTAATTATCCTCTAATTAACTGTCTTAATTAATTAATGACTAAACTGCCGACCATCAATCATCATTAGCCCCTCCCCTTACAGACATGGTGACCCAGGAAGTAGATGGAGGTAACCACGACAACAAGCGGCTGGACACCAAGGCAACCGCGCCAGGTACAGGGGGTCTGTTTGACCCTTCTCTGTATTCTTTATACATACTTGTGACAAAGGCTTAATACTCAAAAGAAGTGCTTTTAAATTACACTGTTGTTGTCATTTCTGATAGATTTTAAAAGGTCAATTTTTTGGTAATTAAGAAAGACAGCCTTGTTAGATTTATTGCCATAAATGTTAGGTAATGAATTTTGAATGGGTGCCATGACCCCTAAGCTTAGGAAAAGACAGATCGTATATATCCTCTTGAATCACGTTAAGCACTTACAATAGAGAAATATCCTGTGTCTAGAATGATGTTTCCTAGAGATAAGTGGGTCTGGAACCATTTCTTTGTGATCTTGTAGTTTGAGCCTGATATTTGAACTGAAACAGGGGAGAATAATGTCTTTAGCTGTTATGTATCTATCCAAATGCAATGCAGCTGGTTTGCAGGGTAAAAATGCCGACATGGAAATGCTTTTTCAATATCTCTAGATGATCCACTTCTTGTCTAATGCTAACTTGTAAAGGTACCCCTTTTATTATTGATTTATTTCCTTACTCCCCCTTCCCCATCTTTGACGCTCAACTTAGCAGTCTACTGAAAGGTTTTCTAAAATGTAATGTTATAAATATTCTGCAGGTACGCCATGCCTGAGAAGTCTGACTTAATTAAATGGAGCATGAAGCCTTTACTTGCGGTGCCGTTTTAACGAGGGCAGACAAGTTATTTATTTATTTTTGCTCGCATTATTGTCTGCACGGTGATATATTAATGAGAAAATCCCCCATGTAACATCTTAAATAGACGAAAAAAGCAACGGCTATGATCTCGGAAGTCGGCCTCATCAAAAGAGTGCAGGGTTGCAGCCCACCTCTGCTCCACACCAGAGCCGGGGCAGCCTTAGCAGACAGCTAGCTTGTTCAAAGGCAGTTTTTAATTGAATGTCAGTGAAGCAAGAAGCGAGCTGGCCACTAATTAACGGCTGTCTTAATTGTCCTCGTGACGAGTTTGTTTGGACATCATTTGCATAATTAACACCCAGTAATAAATCATTTAAAAGGGAATTGTCTGTCAGACAGCGGGGCAGGATGTGATTCCTTTGTGCCAGGAAGTTTTATCGCCAAAAACAGAGATCTTGGGCCAAAAACACTTTGAGGCGAGACTTGCTCACTAATGATCTTTGGTCCCGCCGATGTAAGCCCCTTTTTCTATATTTATGTTAATGTATTAAGAACATATATTAGTGTTTTCTACTCCTCAACAGCGAGGGGTTCATAGGCACCCAGTTGCGCTAGCCATTTACTTTGAATAGAAAAATGTTTCTGTCAGATGGTTTAAAATGTGTTCACACTGGTCATAATGTCTGTTTTTATGTGTGTATTTCAGACGGCAGAGTATTTCAGCAGACGTCTGGGATGTACTGAAACTGAGTTAATGGAGGGAGGGATGGATGGATGGATGGATGTATGGATGGACGGATAGACTGAGAATAGATGTGATTGTGAATGGACAGATGAATATACTAGTGGATGGATGGATGAATTTGAAAATAAGGTGCAGACCCCACGTCGCTCCAGAGACTTCTTCTATTGACAGGCATGTGTCAATCACACAGTGACCACTGGCACCTCTAGGCTAACCTCCGGCGTCATACCAAGAGGACAAATCTGTATTTGAACGGGGATATTGAACTGTTCATGTTATCCCCTTTTAATTTATTGCATTTACCAGCAGAATCCAGCCATGGTGGACATCATACCTTTTTTTCCAATGTGTTTGACTGTGTTAATTTTAATCAAGGTTATTAGATTGTAGGTGAAGACTACCATAGTTGTTTTGTCAGTGCAAGTGGGTATATAT
>JAOEHI010000007.1:2001049-2022245 GCA_025447815.1 Percopsis transmontana | reverse complement strand
CACACGCAGCCCCTTCCCCGCCCTCGCCCCCCCGACAACCCCCTCCACCCCCCCCCCCCACCAACCCAACACCCCCCCCCCCCACACCCCCCACCCCACACCCCCCCCCCCCCCCCCCCCCCCCCCCCCCCCCCACACACACACACACACACTCAGTATCACTCCAAACTGCTGTAGGGCTTTTTGCTTGAATGAATAGCTAGTTAACCAGCACTGCTGACTGGTTGGTTGCCAACAGCAGTCCTATATGAAGGTCTTGTGGACTTGATCACTTACCAGCTTACAGCCAGTTAGATTCAAACCTGTGGCAGCCAGTTATTGTCAAGCACAGGCTAAGGTAGGAAAGACTGAGGTGGCAATAGTATAAGCACACACACATGCACACATTCAGACTGGAATACAGAGAGAGATGGACAGAGAGAGAGCAGACAGCAACATACTTGCTTTGGTCCTGGCCAAAATACAAATGACAAATGGTTTAATCAACCAGTCAAGCAGGGAGCATGACAAAGGGCTCGTTTCTCCATCCTTCTATCCATCCACCAATCCTCCTATTCAACCTCCTGCTCACTCTCAACCTCCATCAACAAAAGCGAGCAATTTAGAAAAGCGCCAGTGTGTTTCCATATTCAGACGCAGAGAGTGAATCAATACCGGCAAGTGCTCAGGTCAATATAAACCACGTTTCTCTGCCTGTGAGAAAAAGCTGTGCCCATTTTAGAATGGCCAACAGCTTTTAAAATCGTTGTGCCCTGAAAAATCTCTTATATAATGCCTAGATTATTTTATAACTTCATGGGCCTCCATTTTAAATTAAAGTTTTCCAGTCTTGAATAATATTAATATTAGCTGATTAGGCCTTGTGTGCTTTTTATAAGAATGCAACAAAAATGGACCTTTATTGCTGACTGCAAAATTGCACTGTGGAATGAGTTGGGAGAAGGCTCTACATTATCAACCTGTGTCGCTTGCTGACCCAGGCATTAGCTTCTTTGTGACCACAACAATGTATTCAATTTAGCCTTCATATCCACTCAGCTGGTATTTTCCTCTGTTGGCAGTTGTTAATGCCCGAACCCCATGGCCCCTTCCGTCTCACACAGCTGACTCCGGAAGGTTCCCTAGCCCTCATCTCGGCTCCTTTTCCTCTTCTATTCGTACAACCCCTAGAGTATGCCATTAATAGAAAACAAGAAGAAAAAGAGAGTTGTGCTGTCAGATGTAGGAACCCCTTTTCACACAGTCTGGAATCCTCTGTGCACTCTCCTGTAGTCGTCATGGCAACTGTTTAATGCTACACGGCAGAAAGACAAAAGCTATAACAGCATTTCATTCTGACACCAGGCTCTTCGTGTTGTCTGTAAACATTGTTGTGGCCTCTGTTTTATCGTGCTTCCCCCGCTAAATGTGATTGTTTTGTATCTTGATTGAGCTCCTTTGGGAACAACTTTTGACAGAAGTATACAGACCTAAGATAATACCTAAGATAATACATACGATATAATACTGTAGAAATTACTGTATTATATACTCCTCTCCTCTCCTCTCCTCTCCTCTCCTCTTCTCTCCTCTCCTCTCCTCCAGCTCCCAGGTGTTGTTTATATGTGTCAGGTGAGCGCTAATGCATTCTGGAATGGGAATATCCACAGTGGAGCCTGGCCAGATGGCTCTCCCCGGCTTCTCCCACCTAGAAGAGAGAATGATGAGAACCTATATGACAGGGGACTGAGACAGAGGCAGACTACATACTCCCAGGCCGGGGGAAAGCTAGCTTTTCTCAACAAGACCCAGAAACCCACTTAACTTGCCGGTCTGGTCTTTTGCTGTCATTCCAAGCAGCTTTGAGGAATAGAAATGTTGCTGATATGTTATTTTTTCAATTTCAAATATTTAAAGTGGTAGTATGTAAGGTCTAGTGTTATTGCAAAAGAATTACTTTCATATGTGGCGTATACATGCATAATACCTGAACAGCATTATTGTTTTGCCGCTAATCCTTTAGCTGAAAAGAACTTAGCTTTAGTTTTTACATGTGAATAAACATTTGTTAATGGTAAGCTGTATGGCTTTGCTCTGCCCTCTCTGGACAATAAATATAAACTACTACTTTAAGTTATGACATATTATTATTATTATTCTTAGTAGTCGTAGTAGTAGTAGTAGTAGTAGTAGTAGTAGTATATGCGTTTTATACTTTGCAATTGAATGGGGGCCACATTTTTGGACCATAAAGTATATCCCAGCAGTGGAAAGCATACAGCTTTTATTCATTCAAAGCATTAGTGCTGCAGGCTTTGTTTCAAGGCTCTCTGGAGTGTCTCTCCAGGGGGGAAGGCGATCACCCGGGCTAGTGAGATAGCAGAGATGAGCTGAGAGGTTGGTGATTTAGAGGGGTGCAGTTGGTGTCTACTTCAAGGTATTTCAAACGCCTCTGCTTTTAGATTTAGGTTCAGGGGTAACGCGAGCCCCCCGAGGCAACATCACCTGGACCAGACAGGAGGGGGGTGGGGTGGGGTGGGAGGAAAGAGTGGGGAAGAGGGCGGGCGAGACAGACGGAGCCCGGGTGAGGGATAGAAAATGTCAACAACCACTTTTTTATAGAGACGGAGGCAAAGAAAGCGGCAGCCATTGAATGTGAAATGTTAATCAAAGGACAGGAGAAAGTAGGGAACAGGAGAGGAGGGGATGTAAGGGAAGGAACGTACACATTCACCCAGAAATAAAACTCCCGAGGCACGCATGCCATCGGCATTCCCACTGTGAGCTCTAAAGCTGACACTGTAGTTTTGTCTATCACCGTGTTACGTAATATTCAACACTTTCCAACGACTTTAGAAGAAATTAACGTCTCCTTGCTGCCATTGCGAGTGTTGAAAAGAAGTATTGACTGTATTTGCGTCTGTCATTTTCTGTGTACACACACGCAAGCACACACCCTCCTCGGTACAGACCGGAGGTCAGATAAGATTTCAGATAAGATTTTGCTTGACACTGATATTGATAACTCAATTTCCACACTCGACGCGCCGACGTAGCTTTGGGAGTCCAAGGCAAAGACTCTTATAATTTATAATTCATGGTGTTTGTCTAGCCCACTGTTTCACCTGCAGCAGTTTTGCAATTTTAGCTGAGGAAGTCACTATCTAGTTTAATGCAGGTTTTAGCCTGGACAAGTTCACCATATTTTAGTTTATTTATTAACTTACTATATATATTAAGAATTAGTGTCTGTTTGTGGTTTAGGCATTCACATAATTATGCAGTTGCGTTTTGCCAACTGTTAATTATTGTGGCACAGAAATATGTTAACGCCCTTTCCTTCGTCAGACAAACTCGTAAACACACGTAGACACACCTTGTAACGTATTAACAGCCAACGTATTAGCAAATGAAGGTTTCATTTGTAACTGCACACGCCGCACTCTCCAATATATCACTTGTTCCATCTTAATGGGGAGCACAGAACGGGGTTATATTTGTCCCACCATTTGCCATAACCTGCTTCCCTCAGCAACTCACACCCTATATGTAATTGCTGTTTGGCCAAAGGAGGTATTCCCTTTATGTTTTTCACTGTACTGAAAAGAAATATGTAATGGCCCAGTTAATGAAAATGTTGCACGTCATTGAGTTGGTTTGCAACTCAATGTTGCTCGACCTTCTGGCTGGGAGTCCAACACCTAGACCACTAGACTATCCTGCAATACGATACTTTACGGTATGATACAGCACAATGCAATACGAAGCTTTACAGTATGATACAGTACAATGCGATGTGATGCGCCGCAATATTATTGTGTTTGAATTGTGTGCGATGGGAATAGCAATAGAGATAAACAGCACATTGCTGGCCTGTAGAGGGATAGCGCGGTCATTGTCCAAGTGTGTATGAGTTGTGTGTAGTGTATCTGTGTGTGTACTGTATGTGTGAGTGTGTGACTGGGTTTCTCTTGCCTCTGGTCAGTGACAGTACAGACAGCATGACAACTTCCTGCTGTGAGGGTGTGATCCTGCTAATGAGATACCTTCTGGAAGCTGTGTGTGTGTGTGTGTGTGTGTGTGTGTGTGTGTGTGTGTGTGTTGTGTTTCTGCTAATGAAACACCTCGGACATTATTCTCTAGAGCAATACCGTGGACAATTCTCTAGAGCAGTGGTTCCCCAATGCGGGGGGTCACAAGATGCTTCTGTAGGGGGGAGGTCGGGGGTTTGGGCGCTGGCTCAAAGGTTCAAGGGTTAGGGCAGTGGTTGTCAAGTTGGGGGTTGTGCCAAAGATTACTTTATTGACCTAATATATTATATATTTATGAATTACTTTGTTCATAAGTTGGAAAACCAAGTTAGGATGTGTCAATTTATAGCTATCCAGTTTAAATACGTCATTGACTTGGATTGAGTTGACCCCTACCTGCTTGATACTATATATCATTAATTGCTTAATTTTACTCATTGTAAGTCGCTTTGGATACATTAACATTTACATTAACATTTTCAGCAGATGCTTTTATCCAAAGCGACTTATAATCAGTGTATTTGTCAACAGTTGAACTGGTTAACCACCGGTTCTTGCATGCAAATCACATTCTCCTAGAATAATGACAGCATTATGTCATCATGGTTACTTATGCATTTTTCAGTATACATTACTCATATTATTCCTATAAAAATCAACATTCAATCCCTAAAAAAAATCATTAATTGCTAGCAGCCTAAATACCGGCAAGTGCTTAATATTCTAACAGCTGATCTAACAGAGTAGAAAGGAGGATTTATTTTGTTTAGGAAAGGAGGATAAAGGATTGTTAAACTCCTGTTAGTGGGATTGCTATGAGGTAGAGAAGACGGTGGTTGAGGTACCAAGGTGGATTCTGAAGAGGTGGGTTTTAAGTCTCTTGCGGAAGATCGGTAGTGACTCTGCTGTTCTGACTGCTGCGGGAAGCTCATCCCACCATTGCGGCGCCAGGACAGAGAAGATAAAAGCATGATATGACCAAAATGTAATTAAGTGTAATACAGTGGAGTTCTCCTCTCCTTTCCCCTCTATAAGTGACATACCAACACGCACACACACAATACTCCTGACACTCTGATGTGATGTGATTAATATGACTAGATGGCAGAGGAGTGGGGTGTGAGAGGGAGGCAGGGTGGCTGGGGATGATGTAATGTCTTTAGGAGTACGGAAAAGAGGCAGGAAAAGAGGGCAGGAGGGAGGGACGATGAGTCTTCACTTGTATCATGAATAACTAACGGCTGAGAGCTCAGCACAGACTAACCAGGGTGTATTCAGAGTTGTGGTTCATCCCAGCTGGCCCGGTTTATCCAGAGAGCTTCAACCAATGTGTAATTTACCAGCTGGCGACATTCTATGATTGGTCCATCCATCATCAATTATGGTAGACAAGTGAAGCACGTGTACGCACAGGGGAAATCCATTCACATGATTTTCCCCCCGTACTTACTGACCATCCCAGCACCTAAAGAAAGTAAAGAAAATAAACCATTGAATTTTAAACAAATCTGGGACAGACAGAGAGAAGGACGAGGAAGGAAAGTTATTATAGTACTAATATTATGTATTTATAGAATTTTGGATGGAGGCAGGATAAATTTTGTATAAGTATTATCAATGTATTATTATTATGATTATGTTTCAAATGCATGTATAAACACTTGACCACAGCAACGTAGCCATCCAAATAGCCATAATCTAACAGCACTGGAGGCGTTATATAAAAGTGAGTGGGAAGACACCATTGGTGCTGAAAATGCCAACACTGGTAGTCTGAAGTATGCAGCTATTTACACCTGGTTACAGTACGGAATAGAGAAACCATTACTGTGCGTTGTAATGGAGCTGTATAGGAACAAAGAACCCCCCCCCACCACCACTTCCACCACTGGTGCTAACTGTGGAGACATCCTCATCTCTGGAATGAATACATTTCCTCAATTAACTGTTACTGGGAAGACCAATTTATCACTGTGGCTTTGATTTGTAAGGTTATTCGTCTGTGTCTGCATGCTGAAGTGCTAGAAAGAAAGAGAAAGGCACAGATATACAGAAGCGGTATGCATGAGCTTGAGGAATCAAACCCCTGCCCTCTTTTTTCTATTTGCCATCTAGTCTCACAGCTGAAATCTTCTGTTTAATGCATATTAATGTGTATAATTATCAGTCTCATCAGTCTCTGATTAAGGTTAGCTCCGTCTCTATAATGTACTGAAGATTTAAGTTTTCACAAGCTTCAACACAGTTGAAATAAGATAATACAGTGTTGCATTGACCTTACCTGCTCCCATGGATCTGAATTATAGACATACTCCATGGGAGACATGTCTGATGACAGGCAGAGTCCAATTTAGTTAGCATAACTTTTACCCAGCTTCTAAAATCAGTGGCAAATCGGGCTCCAAGCGAAGACGGATTTAACAGCTTGGGGCGAATACTACAGAAAATAAGGGGAAATGATAGAGCGTGCATCATCTGTGAGCGTGTTTGTGTGTTGTGTTTGGTGTTTTCATGAACTATCCATATAACTTGGTATCTTAGCTTATTAAAAGTGGTGTTCCAGCCTTTTGATTGGTTTCTACAGTGTTATATGGGATTAGATATAAAACGAGAGGGGATCAAAGTGTTACACTGAGGCTTTACCTCATTATTCCATCTATAATGCCAGCTAATTGGGGCTGTCAAGAAGCTGATAATCTGCATTAAAGAGGAAGGTGCACCGCAAAACCCTGACGTTTCTAAAGGGACGTGATGAAAGAGGGAGTCCTTGTGTGCGTGTGCATGCATGTGCGTGCGTGCACGTGTATCAGCAGATTACAAAAATGCACAAATGCACTCTCTAAACAACAGCCTGACAGAGAATGTAATGCGAAGTAATGAAACATTTGGGGAAATTAAACATTCTGTGCTTGTTCTTTGAATTTTTTAAACATTTTTGAAGGGCGAATTCTTCAACAGTGCAAAAGACTTCAGAACAGTTTAGAAGGCACCATGTGGGTTAGTTGAGACCCATGTTGAAAAACAACACGTTGGCCAACCCACATCATTCTGTTACTATGTGCTATCTGTTTGTTCTTCAATTTATCTTTACCACACACACAAAGGAGAGCACACACTCTCTGTTTTTAATGTATTCCTTCACCAGTCTCATATTGAGATGACAGTATAAGCAATGGGATCTTGCTGTAGCAGCCTACAACTACATACATGTCAGCATGCACACGCAAACACACACACACACACACACACACACACACACACACACACACACACACACGCAAGTCTTGGCTAACCCAGACTCCATCACTCTTCTCTGCCAGCCAACAATCCCCATCTCTGACCAGAGCGAGAGAGAGAGAGAGAGAGAGAGAGAGAGAGAGAGAGAGAGAGAGAGAGAGAGAGAGAGAGAGAGAGAGAGAGAGAGGAGGGGACAACAAAAAGACAGATAAACACAAAGGATTACCAAAAGGAAGACAAGGCTCAAAGAGACATAGAGGAGGGTGACAACATGTGACTGCATGCGGCTGTGTCACCATGTCACCACCAGTCGTGTGTATGTGTGTGTTGTTAGCTCTCATAAAGTCACAATGGAAGCCGACCAGTGTATGCGGTATCTCCGACCTGCCGCCTATTTCCTCTGCTGGCACAGACAGCAGTCATTCACTTCTGCATCTGGCATCTGGAACCTGCCGGAAAACATGCTCTAACAAGGTCCCCAGAGTGTGTGTGTGTGTGTGTCCGTGTGTGTGTCTGTGTGTTTGTCCACTGCATTTGCATGATGAATAACATATCGGCCACTCTAAGTTTGTAACCATGTGCTATAAAGTTGTGTGTGTACGCTTTTTATTATATTTCCAAATTGAAAAATAGTAAAAATAGGATATGTGAGATGAAGAATAATGAGAGAATGACTGCTCATTTTCTCATATGGTTGGAAAATACCTCTTTCTCCAGGAGTTGAATGAAAAAACAAAAACAAAAAAACACACACAGCTGCAATAGCCTATCATACAGATTCATGAGCATAGGGCAGATATAGCCCAATTCACTGTGACACAAGCTAGAGGACAAAGTTGTCCCCCCCCCGGATATTGATGAAATATGTTGTTTGATTCACGGTTATTTTGTAGTGTAAAGATTTGTGCGGCAATCCTGGAGTAAAGATTGACAACAGTATCCCAGTGTAGTGTTGCTTTGTGGCTTAGAGATGTTTTCTAGGCCAAGTTGTAGTCTTAAGAGAACCTTTTGGCTAGCAGACAGTCAGACCCTAAGTGTGTGTGTTAGCATCCTGCATCAGCACCTTAGATAAATCGATTTTAATTTTCTGTCTAAGCCTAAACACAGCAGTGGATGACACACACAGACACACACACACATACTTAACTTATAGCTTTCTGCCATCCCTGCTCATTGGCTAAGGCATCCTTTAAATTGAGGGCAGGCTTAATCATTTGGATTATAATATGATTGGCAGTTCAGTTGCAAGCAGTCTAAATGAATTTGTAATGGCACCGTTGTGTCTGGCATATTATGTTTTTAAAGAGCTGTGGGCCTATTTGCTTGAAAGCAGACAGACAGCAAAAGACAGTCGGCATCAGGTGTGTACTGAGATAGCCTGTGTTTTATTTAGTTATTTATTTATTTGTTTGTTTGTTTTTGTAGGTTGTAAATGACAGTTTGAATCCCAGGGGTGTCTTTGGAAAACGCCAGTAGTAAGATGTTTTCATTTTGTTCCCTGGTGTTGCTCTATTTGCAGCTCCGGTTTGTCTTGGTGTGTCTGCCCATGTTGCCACGGCGACCAGCAGAGGACACGAACGTCTTGAAGCCTTTCATAAGTGCGCTGGCTTTGACGTAGGCTACATGTTCCTACCATAGACGGTAATAGTCCTCCGCATCTTGAAACGTGCTTGCTAAATAACATTTTTGGATTGGCATTTTTGGATTACAGCAAACAAAAGGTAGCCAAACTAGTCTAATACAATTACAGTAAACGTGTGATTCCAGTCATGTTATCACAGTCTCTTGGGTCATTAGTTAATAGAGGTAAAAAATATAACACTTCCACCAGACAAAGTTTCAAACAGCACTAAAGCATTCTGGGAATCAATCTAGATATTATAGTTGTATTTCAGTTACTGGAATGTTGAAGGACCTGTAAAAACCAACAAGTCTTTTCAGTCGATTTGATTTGATGCAAATTGCCTACATTTATTATTAATGGACTGGACTTGTATAGCGCTTATTCGTACCAAACAGGCCACCCAAAGCGCTGTACATTGCCTCACATCCACAGACCCATGGACCCATGGACCCACCTGCCATGCAAGGCGCCATCCAACACGTCAGGAGCAGTTAGGGTTAGGCGTCTTGCTTGGCTCTTAGACAGAAGTCAGCGGGTATCGAACCAGCGACTTTTTGATCGCCAGACGACCTGCTCTACCCCCTGTGCCACTGTCGCCCCCAATGTGAGGCCAGTGGGGTACAGAGGCTGGGCAGCAATGCAGGCAGGCATAACAAGACACAGGCTTGTAAATATTGATTCTGACACCGACCTTTTTCTGTGACTTGCACAGAAATACGCTTTACGCATCAAAAATGTGACAATAAATTCTGACAATAAATAGTTAAGGCAGTTTTTTGTAGAATTAAATTTAAGGTGTGTATGGATTTTTAATTCAAAAGGGATCTTAAATTGATTTTAAACACAATTTGATGTTGCTAGCTGTCGTATCTTGAGAATACTTGAGACGATACTAGAATACTTGATACTAGAGACAGCAGTTAACTTTGTAGACACATTGAAAGAATTTTTTTAGCAACAAAAACTGTTACCCCAAACTAGGGATTATTCCATGCTGAAAGTCAGCGTGAGAAATTAATATTGAGGTAAGGAAGTTACAGAATCAAGGGTTTAAGAAAAGTATCCCAGCTGCAAAAAAACTGAAAGGAGATTGGAGAATCAGGGCGATGTCAATCAAGCATGCCTGTTACATGTCCAGACAGCCCTGAGGAGAGATCTTTAATTAATATTAAAATATTTAAAGAATGTACCCCTCCCCCAACAATGACATACGCTACAAGAAATCTTTGTCATCCTTACTCAATAAATCATTGGATTTGAATGAAAAATATTTAACAAAAAAAGACACAGGTGTGTTTTCTTATTTCCCCTGCTGTACACCTGAGCCGTATGTTGATCTAAATTACCACGGCAACAAAATGCCGGTTTCACACAATGGCACTGACCCACTGCATTGTCTATGGGGTTGTGTCCTCCTTTCTAGCCTAGGGTGGCTCATTTGTTGATCTCCTAACCAGATTAGGACTCGGCTGATTAACTGCCCGCAACCCCTGCAGCCACTTGTAGCTCAAGAGGGTTAAACCCTGTACACTCTCACTGTACTGTACGACACACTTCCCCTTTTTCTGGGTTGATCCACCTGGCATAAGGACAGCGTCAGCGACCGTCAGCATGTTTTCAAAATGAGGAGAATGAAAGGGGTGAGTCAGACAGTTCACATTTGAATACACTAGAAGGTTGTTGTTTTTGCAGGGTCACTGGTTTTTGTATGTTGGCCTTCTTCCCAGCAGCTAATGTTACGATAATAGGGCAGGTGTAAATTGCACTGACATCAAAATATTTGGACTGATATCCCTTATATCCCTTTGTCTGTTAATAATTATTGAAGAACCTTAGTCTATAACAGTATATTGTAGGGTGACTTTACATCTTGCTATCTTACAATCTGGTATCATTCATCACACAAACATCCATCAAATCCGCATTTCTAAAGTCGGTTTGTTCTTTTTTGGAAAAACCAAACAAATACAAACAAAAACAAAAACAAAGAAATCCCTCCGACTTGATAAACGTGACCTTTCGGGTCGATCAATAGCGGGCTAGACCCCGCCGGTCCGTTTCACCTTTGACCCCTCACCCTTTTCAGTCATGCTCAACGGCTAAGTCAAGCTGACAGGGTGAGGTCACCGGAGGCGAAGGTGAGTGCGAACGGGACTGGGCGGGGAGGGTGGTGGGGTGGCATAGCAGTTTAGATGCCGGGTGTGGGGGGGGGGCGTAGACGCACGGTTGGGCAGACGTCTGCCTACAAGTGTCTAAGCAGGGGTGACTGTGATCTTGTGGGGACGACGGGACCAGGGAGTACTTGTGTGGCGGGTAGAGCAAGAAGTCCCCCGCCACACTCTCGCTCGTCAACAAGAGTGACATTTTCAGGACATTTCCGCTGATTCGGGGGACAAGAGCCCCAGCTGACAAGGGAGAAGAGGGGATGGGGGGGGTGGAACAAGTAGAGTGGTCGAGAGAAGACAAGAGAAGGATGTTATTAGACTTGGCGAGATCTTGCAGCTACACGGCTTGTGGGTGGGCGAGCAATACGTTCTCTCGCTTGCGTTCCGGTGATGGTGGGGACGATAGCGTCTCTGTGATGTTGGCAGCGAAACACTTATATTGGAGAAGGCCATTGTTTTTTTGTTTTTGTTAACTGAGCTTCCCAGGAGGAGATAGATAATGTTTTGTGCTTTATTGTCAATACACAGCAGCACTGTATTGGATACAGAGGGGTTTCTGGTTAGAGGGCCTTTATTGCAGACGCCACTAATCTGTTTATATCTACATTTCAGATATTCTGTGTGTAGTGTAGGACAATAAATGCCCAAAAAGACATTTTAATTATTGAACATGATGATAATTGCTGTTTTAATGCAATTTATAAAAAATTATGTTTTAAACTTCTGGGTAAAGGGTATTATTGCAGAATTTAACCCCTCATGCGTGGTTGGTGCTCATGGTATTACACATTCACCTTCACCATTATGGAACATGTATTGAACATCAGTGGGAGGTAAGGAAACTACAGACTTGAGGTTTTAACAAAAGTTGAATTTTAAGTTATTTCCAGATTCCTGTTTGGACCTAACCTACTATAAGTTGAGCCTTTACCATTTTACCTTATTTTACTTGCATTTTATGGTCTAAGTGAATCAGATCGATTAATCAAATGATCAAAAATAGTAATACTCACAAACCCTTCACTTGTGTGAGTGTGTGCAAGTCAGGGGAGAGGCAGGGGGTCCTACTGGTTGTGAAAGGGTGTGTGAGATATGTCAAGCACTAGGTAGGGAGAGGGCATGACATTTAGACCACCTCTAGCATTGCCACCTGCGTCCCGCCAAGCCATCTGCGTTGCGTGTGTGTGTGTGTGTGTGTGTGTGTGGGAGGGAACATTGATCACTATTAAGGTGTGAGAAAGATGAGGCGGTTGGCTGTGCCTGACCCAGACGGGGTGCAGCTGACTTCCCCGCACTCGCACCACGTTGCTAACCCACTTAGCTCGTTTACGGCCCTTTAAAGCTTTAGTAAACTCTATCTGCAACCTTTCCATGTCGCGCCGTGCGGCAACTCAACCCTGTTGCCAACGCTAGTAGTGGGAATGGAATGAGCTAGCGTAGTAGGGATACATTTCCAACAGAGCGTGCTGGACCCACGGCTGTGAATTTACACGTGCACGCACGCACACACACAGATGCTAGCTGAGTGGCTACTGCCCCTGGCTGACCACCGGACTTTTCATGCCAGTGATTGAAAAATAAGCCTGCATGCCGTCTAATGTCCTAACCTAGCCGTTATAACATTAGAGGTTACCATTGAAACACACCGACTATATTCCAGTAATTAGCCTAGTGTTCATTATCTCCTCTTATGGAAACTCGTCCAAGAAACTGGATTATCTAGTGCTTTCCAGTACAGAGAAGTTTATAGTGCTTTATCACAAAGTCTATTTACATAACAAAAGCAAAAATCAAATCAATATGCGGATAATACAATACCTAAATACAGTGTCTTAACAAAGGTTTGCGAATGGAATTATAACAACAGTAATAAAACTTCTACAAATGGATAAAACAAGAATGCAACAAGTCCAGCAGAGAAAATTAAATATCACAGAGATTTCTAGACATTACATAACATCATATTAGCCCAACACAGTTCCCATCTACATTATGTTGTGTCCTTAACAGGCCCAGAGCGGCTAACTGGAATTCTCCCCGCTCGCTTGGGTGCCAGACGTGTTGGAGAAAGGTTCGCATTTAACTTCTCTTCAGTGGATAACCCATTCCTGGAACATGAGAGTCTATTGATTTGTTCCCCAACTATATACTCCACCTGTTTGGCATGATTCATGGTCAAAGCAATTGATAGGGTTGAAGTAATTGATAGCCTTGTGTGTATTTATATTCAAACTTTGGTCCAAATGGGCTTTGAGGTGATGGTAAAGATAGATAGAATGTGGAAATGATATTATGGCGTGTGAGCAAGTGATCTGGCTGCATTGACGTGAACCTTTAAAAAAACACAGTTTTAGTATGTACTGAGTGATTTACTGAGATTTACACTGATATTGATAGATAATATCCTCTGATGTTCCAAAATTATGAATAGTATAAACACACACACACACATACACTGAGTGTAAATGCTATAGAGGCTGTTGACCTTTCCTCCACGGTGAGCAGCAATAGAATGTGTGCATGTATTTGTGTGTGTGTGTGTGTGTGTGTGTATTGATATATTTGAGTGTATGCTTGCGTGTGTCACAACAGTATCTCAGGACTCTGGAGTTCTCTGAGTCGATGCAGAGTTCCCCAGCTGGTTTCTGTGTCCAACTGCGTAATTGTGTTTGTGAATGTATGCGTGTGTGTGTGTGATGTTACAGTATTTGATACGGGAGTGGCACGGTGCTTTGGAGGCTAGCGAGAGGCTCCCCAGGCACAGAGGTTCTTGGCACCTCTCCGTGATGCCTTCGCGATGAGGAAACTCGACACTGGGGAGGATACTCCGCTGGCTGGCAGCTTAAGCATGCTTAGGACGGGTAACAGGGTTCTGTAAGGGTACGCGCGCACAAACACACCGCCCACCGCTTTTTCAGTAACAGGGTCTGGCAAGGTTATAGAAAGCCATGTGTAAGCAGACTTATACGGTAGCCGTGCTGTAATTAAACTGTAGTTTACTGTAATTATACATATACGTGGTGAACTGTACAGATATGATCATAGAAATCGCACAATTTAAAGAGATACACCGGCAGAACAAATACTGTGTGGCAGGTATCTGCCTCGTACCTGCCACACCTGTACGCACTATACTAAGTGGCTGATGAAAGCTCACATGGCAGAGCAGACAGTGAGATGATTGGCACAGAGAAAGCATTACACCAGCACATTCAGGCATATGGCATGTAGACCCACTGATGGGCGCACACATATGGCGCTGGTGGCTTCTGCTGATTTGCGAGGGGAGGAAGGCACCGCGCTCCGTTTTTGATGAGCCTCCAAATCGCAGGGAACAGCACACGACGTACAGTCCGAACAAAACAAAGTGTAACCGTACGCATTGCCTCACTGTGTTTTATTTATTTGTTTATCTTATTCTGAGAGAGCATCTGAGTCACTGATTGGTGGGTCGATGGGGGGTTGAAGCAGTGGGAATCTTTTGAGTACAGGCCGAAAGCCTCTGTACAGCCAGCTTAAATGACATTTTTATGAATCCTTTTGCATGCTAGAGAACCATTAGAGGGCTCAGCTTGAACACTGCATTTGTGCGCATAAAAATCTAATGTTATAATGCCCTCGAGCAGTATTGCCAAGTCGCTTACAACAAAACGAAACTCTGGTCACCATAGCAACTGTTGTTTTCCTGCTGCCGCTTTGATGTGAAGTTCCCAGAATATCCTGCCAGTTCATCCACCAGAGTGACACCGGAGATTCTGTCCGTGGCAGTTAGTGGATAGCTGTCGTCATAGAGACCCGTCGCCATGGTGACACGCCAGCTCCCAGAGGTTTTCCTGCATGTGAAAAAAATGAGGTCTTTGATTTGACGAAATGACAAGGTCACCACCCGTCGCTCCCACAGGGGATTAGCCAGTCACCCTTCGCTTCTCAACAGGCCTTTGATTCATCCATCCCTCCATCGATTTACTGGCCTGTCGATGATGTAAAAGTATCTGTGACAAAAGTACAAATGGGAAGTTAGGCAAACAAAATAGACATTGCTGTTGCCACCATGACAAATGATGTTTCTCATTCTCATGGAAGCCACTCAGCCGTATGGCGATGAGATAGAATGGATGTCTTATTGCTTATACAAAGCAGCCTGTGAATAGGCATACAGTGGGGCTGATTGTGTGTGGTTGTGTATTTCTGTCCCCCATCAGAGCGTGAAATTGTTTATTCTTCCGCTGCCGTTTTCTGTGCAAAAGAGAAACAGCATCGCTTCCCCCCTGTTTTGCACTAATCACAGGCGGACTGCCACTCATTTCCACAAGGGGGGAAATGAACTCCCCGTTGATTCTGGAAATTCTTAATCAGCAAACATTGTTTTTGACTCTGGTTTGGGTTGGTTCTAGAGGTTCGCTGGATATCTCATGACAGTGGTTGAGCCTGGCCATAGATTGAAGTAAACAGTATTTGTATCATTTGGTAATATTTCTCTCATTGCCCCTTTTGAAGATTACTTTGATTACAATAAAAGCTTTATGTTTGAACTGGAAACGTTCCACCATGAAGGCACCGTGCGTGCTCTTAGCACAGACACCCGATTATTGTGTTGAATAAACCACAGGTTAATTAAACTAATTGTACTTGATTACTGTAATAGTTCTAAGTATTAGTTATTTCTGTGAGACAATAAAAATAGCTATTTGTAGAATTTGGTCAGTTAATGAGCTGGGAAAGTTCATATACACTCCTTCCATCTGTGCAACAGGCAGAAATTCCTTGTTATCCTTGTCTCCTGCCCTCCAACATCTCAAACACCTCTATCTCCCCCACATACAGTATATTGTATATATTATTACAGAACCTCACTCCATTTGGGAGCCATCATCGTTTTCTATGAACAGTCTGCTTTGATGATGACGTTGATAGCAAGCTAGTGGAGCTAGTGGAGTGACCTGTTCATTAATCCAACCACGGCTAGCGTTGTGATCTTCTCCCCTCATTGTACAGTCACCAAAGACACCAATGTTCATCATCGCCATGGTGAAAATTTGTGAGGATCAGTTCCATTTCAGGGTTTCGGTGTGACTCGGGCTAAAAAATTATATCAATTTTTACGAGAACCAATTATATCTACAAAGACCCAACAGAACACGTCTCCCTCTGTAGTCAGTCAAATATTGCTGAAAGACCCCACCTCTGCCTGCCCGTGTGCCTGTGTGTCTGTGTGTGCACGTGTTTCCCTTTCACTGTGAGTGCCTGCCTGCCCCTCGGTGGGGAATGCGTGCAAGGACATTTTGTTCTGATTGAGGCGGAAGCGCTTGGTCGTGACATACATTTAGGTAGGTTACTGGTGGCGAACTGGGTTGAAGCGCACACATCTCCCGGTACATTTGAGCCCACGTCTCCTTAGGGGAGACATTAGAATAATTGAAATGATGAAACAGTATGGAGGGACTGGACATCTGTGTGTGTGTGTGTGTGTGTGTGTGTTTGTTTGTTTGTCTGTTTGTGTCTGACCCAGATAGTGTGTTACCCCTGGCTAGTGTGGACATTTAAGTGATGATAGCAAGGACAAAATATTGACTGAATAATGATTATGTAATAATGATAATGATGACCTCAGCTACGTATGCATGTTTAGACTCCAAATCAAACTCCTTGAACCCTCCAGGATCCATTTTTAGAACAGCACGGTAGAAACGTGTGAATAGATTCAACTAGCCTAATGACTGATCTTTTCTCTTTGTATTATTGTTGCTACGACTGTCCAATGATCTTTCATGTTTTTTTTGTAGCGTATTCTGTCCACCAGAGTTGCGTCTATTAATGCGTCCGTCTATTATTTACTCTGAACGAGCCTCTCATGCCTTTTTTGATATACTTACATATTGGTCTGTTTTATAAATTCTTCTGTTCTCCAGCTTTTAGTTTTCCTAAACGCCCTTTTCTACTGGACTCACATGCGCCCTCTGTTGCCCTCTGTTGTCTCTCTCTCTCTCTCTCTCTCTCTCTCTCTCTCTCTCTCTCTCTCTCTCTCTCTCTCTCTCTGCTCTTCCTCATACTCTGGACCCAGCCTTGGGGCAGGTGTGGGTGTGGATGTGTTGCCTCACTGTCTAAGATGGGTGCCCTCGAAACTTTGACATTTCCTACTTCTCCCCTGCCTCTGCGCTTTGTTTGCTGGAGGCGTTCCTCTGTTTGGATACTGGATTTGTCGCCTGGGGAACACTCAGAGCAGAGAAATAATATACAATTTAAGCAGTATTATTTATGGTTGACATTTTAAATATTCCCCGGAATTTTTGTACTGCTAATGTTCCAATAGAGCATAAGATTGACGTCATAGTGGTTTGTTTAGCATCGTAGTGTTCAGTTTGCTGTTACATGCCATCAGTGTATCCTTTTTTTGTTCCATTTTGATAAAGCATAGACGCTAGCATGCGATTATTGCTGTTTAATTCCTGTGCAATCCAAACAAAATCATGTGGCCATAGTTTCTCTGCCTTATTTTCAACACTGAATTGAACCATTCTATTTTGTCCACCAGAGGGCGCAAGACAACTATAAATTAGACCAAGCAGCATGGCCTACAAATGAAAATACCGATTTTTTGTTTTAAATAGCCTCATGCTAAACGTTAGTAATTCAATGCGTAGCCTACACAAAATGGCACGATTTCCTTCTTTATAAACTTGATACTGTCAAAAGTCTACGTGGTAACCAATCAAGAACCACACATTGTGGGCTATTTTCCTCTGAGTGACAATGAAACCGTCGACTTGCATCAATAACGATTTTTTAGAATCACTTTGGAAATGCAAGAATTTAGACATTCTTCTATTTCCACTGTCCTCTAACCTCTCATTGACCCCGACAACTTGGGAACCCTTTAGAGATGCAGCCTCGCCATCATTACGTTATCTGTGTATGTGTGAGTGTGTCTGCTTCCCCAGTCTCACTGGGAACAAACTGTGAAGGTCAAAAGGCCAATGAGATTGAGCATGGTGATTGCTTATGTTGCACCCGAGGGAACTGCCAAGTAGAATATACCCAGACTCTCAGCACAGATTAGGACCTGACCCAAACAGCTTGGTCACAGAGGGGTTGAGACACACGGGAGGATTTAGCCAGTTTAGTACAGCCCCCCACATGCTTACAGTATACAGTAGATCAACCAGGACTTGTGCATATTAATGTAGGCTACTCAAATAAATTATTTAGATAGAAATGTGTTTTAACCAGGTTTTACCACTCAATGATACCATAATCATTAATATTGTACATATTATATAGACATTAGAGTTTGTGTTGTTAGTCACATTTTCCTTGTTTCATATATTATTATATATACTGTACTGTAGGCTGCTATATAATTGTGGTTGTTTTATAGCAGCGATCAATGTCCATTACCAGCCTGATGTGTATGGCATTGTGCCTGGTGGTGGAATACATCCATTAAATAGCCACATCTACTGGCCCACAGTTCTCTATTGTTGAGATTTGTATAAGGAATATAGGACATCTTGGCAGTGATTTCTGTCATCGGAAGCTGTGCGTCCTAACAAATGGAGTTCGGCAAGCATTTTGTAATAATCACATTTTCCTCAAGTGAGACTTTCCTGTCCTAACATTATTGTCTCCGTTTGTGGTAAAGATTTTCTGTGCAGTTGATTTCTATCAGCATGTTTCTCCCTGGGCAAGGAGTGACAGTTGGGCCATCATACGACCCCCCCTTCACACACGCCCATATGCGTCCGTACCCCTCCCCGTCCCTTCCTCCCTCCCCCTTTTTCTTACCTTTCCATGCTTCTCATCCATCCATCGTGTCCTTCCCAGAGCCATCCCATTGGCCCTCGCCTAGCAACCGCATGATAATTTGGCATAATGTGACACTCCCTGATGCATGATGGGGCCGCGTCAGATTTACTCTCTAATGCTGGTGTGTCTGCTGTTTGGGGAATAAAGAAAAATGGTGGGGTGAATAGATTAGGGGAGAGAAAGGGGGATTTCACG
Organism: Percopsis transmontana; assembly: GCA_025447815.1. NCBI lineage: Eukaryota > Metazoa > Chordata > Actinopteri > Percopsiformes > Percopsidae > Percopsis > Percopsis transmontana. Next base: position 2,003,211 of record JAOEHI010000007.1, on the reverse strand, counting down.
CTCGTATTGCTACATGGCTGGTGTCCACCCAGGACCCCGCCATGTGTCCCCTGGGTGTCCTTCCCTTTTACTGCCAGCCATGACGGATGGTCCCTCTCTCGCTTGCAACGCCTCACTCTATATTCACATTCACAGCCGTGCGCACCGTGCTCACGTGCACCTTTTGTGCGTGTTACACGCAGGCAAGATGGAGCCACGCGTGCGCTGACTCTGTGGCAGCCTCGCGACAGCAGCAGGACCCGTTCAGGCGCTCAGGCGCAGAAAAACAAAGATGGCCGCTGCGTGCTCAGCCTCCCGCCACGCTGCCATGCCCGATGATTAATTTATTCATCCTTGCATTCATTCATTCATTCACCTAGCTTGCAATTTAGTCCTTTGCTCATTCATTCATTCCTTTATTCATTCAGCTAGCTAGCCATCCATTCATTCATCTATTCCTTCTCTTGGCAATTTACTGTGCTTTACATTTACATTGCTATTGTGGTATTATTTAAGCATTATTGTGTATTGTAATAATGTTGTTAGGTGGATACTGTGTTCCATTAGTTTCACGTTTTAGGCTAGTTGTAAAGGTAGCGCTTACAGCCACAGCGTCTCAGCTCAGAATGGCATGCATTCCCACAATCCACCTCACCATTTGTCAGTGTGCAATGCCATGCGTACAGTAGGCGACGCAGGGCAGCTCGCAGCTCAGGACACATTACAAAAGAGCAATTTCCCGGCAACAATTTGAAAGGCACAGCAATGTTTCACAATACGCCTCTCCTTCTACTGTTCTAAGTTAAAGGTATACACCGCTCAAAGCGCTAATTGCTCCATGCACGTGTGTGTGTGTGTGTGATATCCATTACATTTCTCCATCCCAACCCCCACCTTCTTGTCGTCTTCTGTGTCCTCTATGCGTCCCCCCCTTTCTCCTCTCTTTCACTCGGGCGCTTCCAGCCTGGGTTATAGGCACACACACACACACACACACACACACACCTTTCCTTTTTCCTCCCGCCCCCAGCTGACTCCTTCATTCATGCATTTCCACCACTCACACACATTTTTCCCTTTCTCTCAGTTTTTTTACATGCACACACACACACGCACACACACGTACACACACGCACACACACGCACACACACACACACACACACACACACACACACACCGGTCTGCGCGGTAGAGTACCAGCCCAGGTAGAGCAGCAGCCAGGCAGGGAGGGAGGGCTCAATCCTTTTTAAGAGGACGTGCTGAAACAGAGCGTGGTTGCCTTGGCAACCACCCCCCTCAACTCCTCCCACTATTCTCTCTCTCTCACACACACACACACACACAATCTCTCTCTCTCTCTCTCTCTCTCTCTGGTGATGCTGGTGTCTCTGCTCGCCGCTCCTCGCCTCTCGCGCACGCTTCCCTCTCACGCTGCCAGCGGATGAAAAGCGAGACAGGAGGAGGAGGAGGAGGAGGAGGACGAGAAGACGAAGAAGAAGAAGAAGAAGAAGGACAAGGAGACGGAGCAGGAGGACGAGCCCCGGTGTGTCCCCCCCCCCACCCCCACCGGCCGGCAGCAGCAACACCACCACCACAGAAGAAGAAGAAGAAGCAGGCAAGCCAGAGCAGAGCCACAAGGAGCCTATTAACGCGAGGACTCCCGGGAGAGACAGACAGACAGACACCCCTCTAAAACAAACTAAACAAAACAAAAACCCTACTCTTCCCCATTCTCCTTTTCAAGGAGGGCATTTTTCTTCCCTTTCCCCCCCTTTCCTTTTCTGCCCCGATTTTTTCCTCTGAGATCCCAGGCTTGGTCAGGCGGCAACAAGCCGGCCGAAAGAGCGGCTCTTGGAAACCGAACTTGCCTGGGATTTCAGGTGAGGCGCGCGTGTGCAGTGTAGCGGGGCAGTTCTTTTTTTTGTAAAAGCCCTTTGTGATCCCCCCGTCATGGCCCACGCAGCCTCCCAGTTGAAGAAGAATCGGGGGGAGGTGGATGTGAATGCGATAGAGGACGAGAAGGAGAAGAGGAGGAAGAGCAGGAGAGCGGCGTCCCGGGAACAAAAGAGAAAGGTAGCCGTCCGACCGCTGAGGTGGGCTGGGGGGGGGTGGCTGGGGGGGGGGGGGGTGGGTGCTCTTCGGTGGTTGTGTCGGACTCCGCTTTCACCGCTGGAGCGTGACT
>JAOEHI010000007.1:1986633-2000949 GCA_025447815.1 Percopsis transmontana | reverse complement strand
CCCCCCCCCCCCCCCCCCCCCCCCCCCCCCCCCCCCGCCCCCCCCCGCCCGCCCCCGGCGCGCCCCCCCCCCCCCCGGGGGGGGGGGCAACGCATCCCATCGAGCCCTTCAAGCCAAAGTATTTGTTTCAGCTGCTATATTTAGTTCACCCCCCCCCCTGCTTTTCCCTGCTCCGTTAACCTTGGATATCAAGATCACACACACACACATACCACCCACCCACCCCTCTGTGTGAGCGAGGGAGAGAAGGAGACGGAGAGAATAAGAGAAGGGAGGGGGGGAAGGAGCCTTGTGCTGATACAGTATGTTTAGTCCCCTCACCCCCATCACCACCCCAACCCCACCCCAAGGTGCTTTCTGGAGGGATTTACGTGTGTTGAGCGGTGGGGGCATGCAGGGGAGCATTTTGGCGCGAGCGCGCGCGTCCTTTTCCACATGACCGCCGGCTGTGGAAAGACACACCGCTTGGTTTACTCGCCGCTGAAGGTTCCAAAGGAGTCCTCTCACCCCCCTTCCCTTCCAGCCGTCCTCTGCTTCTGCTTCTCCACTCCCATCCCTCCACCTGAAGGGTGTCAAGGAGAGAGCAGAAGGAAGAGTTGCACTGGGACTCCCGTCGTTCCTGCCTCACTACTTCCTCTGGGCGGTTTCTCCCTGAGGTTGAGCTAGGGAAGTGTGTTTGGCTGGTTGGCTGGTTGGCTTCAGTACTCCTCAGCCAGAGGAGAGAAAGACAGAGAGAAAGAGGAAGGGGGACCATGGCTGTGGAAGAGGGGGCTATCTCTCAAACATCAGTGAGTATAGGACCAGAAGGATTTGAATGTGGTTTGTTTATGGATGTATAGTTTGATAGTGCTGTTGATTATAGTAGAGATGTCAGTTAAGAGGCTTCAGAGGCGGGATAACGTAGACCTTAGCATTCTGGTGTGTGTGTGTGTGTGTGTGTGGAAGGGTGGGCTATTGCTAGAGAATGTGCCTGTTTTCATTAGGTAGTCTGTTTAGTATCTGAAGAAAATCAACTGGAATGTGAGCAGAGAGTTTTTTCAGTATCGGTCAGTTTATTATTATCATTTATTGTAATGAGTTTCTCATTGATCAAAGTAATTAAAATTAAATGAGTTTTGTCAGAAGCACGGCCAGTTACCATAGTAACATCCATTGTTCATGCCTACAGGGGAGATGAAAGTTTTCTCATAGCATTTTTGGGCTAAGCTTTCGGTCAAACCACCTTAATTAGATCATGTGGTACAGAAGCTTGCGGACTAGAACCAGCATGTTCAGAAACAGTTGTTTTCCCCCTACAAGCCATCAGACTCATGAACAGCTGACAGAGCTACACCATACTTTTATATACTTTTACTCTCATGTCCCTTTAAAACAAGGGACACCTTACCCATGTCTTCCTTCGCTGGAAGAAGTTCAGGAACTTTCTGAGCTACTGCTGGAAGCCCTTTTTGTCCTTTTTGTCCTGCGGGGAAGGATCAGGAGATGTTTCTGTCTGTTGGTGACAGACTGTGGATGTCTGTGTGGCCACATCCATCTTCTCAGCTTATATTGCAGGGAGGCGATGGTGGAACTCTGGGTGTTGAGCTGCTCCTGGCGATGTTTCAGCTCTACCTGGGGGGCAAGGAGACAGTTCTTCTCCGTCTCCGCCTTCATGTGTGTTCATCGTCCATGATTATGTACTATTACCACTACACAGAGAGATAGAGAGAGCGAGATGGAGAGAACTTTGATGGACATAGAGAAAAGAGGTGTTTTGGACACAGAAAACAATGTGTTGTTGGCGGTGTGATGTTCTATTGGCACCAGTAGGTGCTGTGACCTGCTGCTTTACTGTATGTCCTGGGCTTTGGGCTTAGTGAGTATTTTGCTGTCAGGGGAATAGGGGATAAAGTTCAACAACGCAGTCGCTTCTGCTGTGCTCTGCTGTGCTCGCGCTGTCACCGTGTTTGTGTGTGTGAGTGTTTATGTAAAATATATTCTAATCACTGGGCAATCCTCATACATACTGAGGCTTTTCCACTTTTTTAAACTGCCTAACATTCAAACATCATGTTGAGAAGAGCGCTTGACCCCGAATGGATGATTGTCATTTTTATAGCAGCTTAGCGGGAATTTCGTTGCATCTCTAACTTCAGAACTCTAATTAGGAATGTGCTGTCATGTGACCACTCTTATTGCTCCGTCCCTCTGTCTTTTGCTCTGGAACGCTCTTTCTATCCAGCGGTAGATTACGGCTTTCCTTCAGGCTTAGTCTAGTCATTAATGGACCCCTTTTCTTTGGACCCCTCATCTGCAGTGGTTTAATCATATTTCCACAGATAATCTCCTCTCCTATCCTGTGTAATGCTGTGTTCTCCAACACCTCAAGATTATCCAGTATGGGATTGAGGGTCACTGTAAGCATGAAGGATAAATTGACTCGTTCATGTGTATATATATAGATATATATATATATATCTATGTATATATAAATCTTGCATCTTGGAAGCGTCAACTCTCTGTATGCCATTTATGTATCTATATTGAAAGAGGCTAAATCGAATTTTTGTGTTTTTGTTTTTTTTACATTTATCTTACGAATGGCTTGTCAAACTACTGTATACTATTTTAATACTGTATAGTTCTCTAGTTTACAAAACAAACAAACAAACAACCCCTTGTATTGAATGTCTGTCTTTGACTAAAAAAAAAGATGCAATGTTTACCAATAACATAGAGCAGGAAAGACTTTTTCTATAGGTTTTTGTTTCAGAGGTGTAACTCACTACTGTTGGACACATAAGCCACGTGTCAACAGCAATGAGACTAATGCATTTTCTTGTCAGTAGTTCTGAGTGAGAGGTTAACGGTGACCGTGAGGTCACGTCGTCTTACTGCCATATGACTCTTTTGGTCATTTTGGTCAATCCTTTGGCTGGTTATGCTATTAGTTTTAGTACTGACTCCTTTCAAACACAGGATGAAACTGTATGAAAAAAATAAATCTGAATCTAAAAAATCTAACATCATATTGAATCATGATAAGGATTCCAATTTCAGTGGAGTGTTAAACCTGTATTGTTTTATGTTTTTCATGAAGAGACCACATTATTTATTAATATAGTACAAAGATCTGTCACTAAAACCCATCCATTCACAATTTAGTAGACTCAGTAGAATGGGTTTGACTGGTAGAAGCAAATTTGGTGTGGTATGACCAGAAGCAGGAAATACTGCTGCACACAGGAAGTGATGTCTTATGCCGGCCACCAAATGAATTCCAAGCGATGTCATGGTCGCAGACACATTTCCCAATTGCTAGAGTTGTGGCTAGGGGTGTGCAAAAATATCGTTTAATCATTAATTAATCGTTTTTTTATAGCGAAACTGTTACATATTCTAATATAAAATTACAGACTCTAATGTATGTATTGGTACAGTTTATAGTCCTTGTGTTTAAGTCCTTGTGAAACATGGCAGTAAAAGCCCTTTGAAAAATGGCATGCAACTTTTAGACATACCAAATTTTTCTTTAGTGGTTTTACAAGTTGTTTCCAGTGACTCTGCATTTGTAAATGTGTGAGCTTTTTGTAAATGTAACTGCTATATATTATTTTATATCTCATGCAAATAATGACGTGGACATTGTCAACAACCAATAGGTGAGCTCTCTCCAGCACCAAACAGGAAGCAGCAGGTACAGGAACATCTCTGGCGGGTAGATAGACATAGAGGAGACTCCGGGAAGACCTCAGAAGCCTCTCTTCTTCTTTTTGGCTGTTTTCTCCATACAAACCACTGCACACACAAGGGCAGCTGTGGCCAAAAGCTGCTTCTGTTTCTGCTCCATTGTTCAACAGTATCTTTTCTCGTGAATTGCCACCAGGAGCATGAAAGGAAATAATCCTAAAAGGAATCTAGTTGCAGTCAAATAGTGACCCTGCAAGATCCCCAGTCTTTGCAAAATCATAGTCTGTGACTAAAACCTGTGAGTAATGACACATTGTCTTTAGATGTGAAAGGGTGTCAGATTTGAGTCTTTTCAATCTTTTCAAAGTCTTCTATTGTATTGTTAACATAAGTACATCAGAAAACCGAACACTGTATAGATTAAGAAAGCATAAGATACGTATGGGCCATTTGAAATCAAGTTTGCTAGCCATACCAGACAGGGATATCCAGGAATTACCCTCAGTGGCCACTGTTTAAAATGTGATACTATGGAGACAGGTTAGCGAGATACTGTAGCACGCTAGCTGCAGCGACTGGATGGGAGCCAAATAGTTTTCGATGGGTCACCATGAAGGACAACGATTCTCTGCTTCCTCTGTAGTTACGATTACACAGTAAATGCAATTTACAAGACAGACCTTTGCGGGCTCACTTTCATTAGATGTTGAGAGGGAATTAAATTATTTTCAACTGAAACATTTGATTGTGTTAAGCCGCTGTAATTGGATGTAATTGTTAGCGAATCGCCCTGGGCCGTGGTTTGTTTGCGGTTTGTAGTTGTCAGCCGTTTCTCCACAGATCAAGCATTCAGGGACAACGTGTTTTTTATGCTGTTGCTATAGTTTCTGAGCACCAGTCACTAAATGATGACACAGTGCTGCCTGCCCACACTGTTGTTTAGCTTGGCCAGGATCAGTGCTGACCACCACGTTACACTTCATTCTTTACAATACAAGGCAGGGTCCATTTACAGGCAGAAGTTCCTGTATGAAATATATTAAAATTTAAAGTCAAAGCAAAATTTCCAAATGCTCCAATATGAATATCGTAATCATGTTTAAATAAATATTATTTGTATGCATGTGTCATGCAGTACATTAGGACTGACAGTTTTGGCAAGGATATGTTTCTAATCCTTGTTTACAGGCCCTGGGCCAGGGATTCAATCAATGACATTCCTGAAGGCCATAAGGAAAGACATGTCATTAGCGGGTGACTGCTACCAAGCCATCCTCCTGGGGCTTGTGGCAGGGAAGAAGGAAGAGGACATTTATATCTGTGGACTGATTAGGTGCAGAGATATGGGCCTTTGCTTGATGGCTTCTTGCATTAAGGAAGGTACTTGGTTTTCGAATCAGTGCTGGATCATCTGCCATTGCTGTTTACATCTACTGTACACACAAACCTAAACAAACACACACAAATATGCCCCCGCCTCCCACACACACACACCCACAACCCTGCGTTGTTTTCCTCAACCTATCAGTGGAACTATCTGACCCTAAAAGCCATGTTCTTTAGTCAGATGCCTAATTTGTCCGTCAGAGTTATTTCTGGAAAAAGCACAGTGATGCAGGAGGCACGGTACAGTACAAGTCCTGGCTCACTGCTGGTTCTGTTTGGCCCCCAACCCAGTTTGTGTCTTATACGGAGCTAATTTTAGCCGGTCTGGGCATTTGATAATTCGGGGGGGAATATGGTCTGTGAGCCTCTATTACAGAACAGAGTCACATTCAGCTCCCCCCCCGACTCTCTCTGTCTCTCTCTGTCTCTCTCTCTCTCTCTCTCTCTCTGTCTCTCTCTCTCTCTCTCTCTCTCTCTGTCTGTCTGTCTCATACATACAGGATATTAAGGAGCTCATATTTCAAAAAATAGTTACGTGAAGGTCTGCAGTGGCACAGGAAGACAAATCTGCAGAGTTTGCTGTATGTCGTTTCATGAAAAAGCCGTTCAGACAGATGTGACACATGCTAGAAAGAGGCAAAGAGACACAGTCTACCTGCCTTCCTCCCTCAAACTGCCACCCCCCCCTCTCTCTCTCTCTCTCTCTCTCTCGCCCTCGCCCATTCTCTCCTGAGTACACACACACACACACACACACATAGGCATGCACTCTACATTTGTTATAGCGGCAAAAACATGCTTGTCTCATCATTTTTTGTGTGTGTGCAAAGCTCTATTTCTGTTGTGAACTGCCAAACAGCATAGAGGAGGCTGTGCTCCTTGTAACAGGACGTCGTTGACTCGCAGTAGAGACGGAGGTCTCTGTCGTGGCGTTGAGGACCACCTTCCCCCCATGACTTCTTACCTTTGGGAATCGGAGAGGTGACACGAGAACGGCTGGTGAAGGAGGACAGACATTGTCGGGATAGTATGGTTCTGCTGGACTTTTGCGCCAATTGTATTTTGGAAACGTTTGTGTTTTATTATTGGATGGCTCTGAGGTTCAAATGGAGCTGACTACACTGACTTTTATGGGACACTGGACTATGGATATTGACCATATATATATATTTTGCCTGACTGGTTTTCTAAGAAATCATGACTGAGTTTTATTTGGTAAAGTTGAACTGTTTTGATGATTATAGTAGAGTTTGTGTGTGTGTCTGTGTATGAGTGGGTGCGTGCTTGCGCACAATGTGATGTCTTGTGGGTCCAATTGTATTTGTCCGTAATGCATATTGCCTGCGATATATGCTGAAAACCTGACTTTGACGCGCTCTCTCTCTCACTCTCTCTCTCACTCTCTCTCTCCCTCTCTCTCTCTTGCTCTTGCTCTTGCTCTTGCTCTCGCTCTCGCTCTCTCTCTCTCTCTCTCCAGTCGGACAATAATGCAAGTTACCTGCGAGCAGCCCGTGCAGGAAACCTCGAAAAGGCCCTTGATTACCTCAAGTCCGGGGTGGAAATTAATATTTGTAATCAGGTGGGTGGTCACCTTTTTTATTGATACACACATGGAGGACATTATTTAATTAGTTGATCATATAGGGCTACGCCCAACCCACCCGAGTGAATAGGGCAAGGGCATTGCTGAACTATATAAGAGTTTGGTCCTTGATCTTTACCCAGCCTTAGCATGTCTTAAAACGTATGATGATGTACGATGCAACTGTGTTGGTTTTGTCTCCCAGAATGGTCTGAATGCTCTTCATCTAGCCTCCAAGGAGGGACATGTAGAGGTGGTGGCTGAGCTGCTAAAGCTCGGAGCCAATGTGGATGCAGCAACAAAGGTAAGAACCGCCTCCTTTCCCTTTGAGAGCCCTGGTCAAAGCCCCAGGTGGGCTTAGTTTGCTTGAACACAACAAACATAACAGAACTGACTAAACAGGACATCGCTCTAAATTTTTTACTGTGTTTTACAACTTGGTTTTACTTATGTTCTTTGTTTTGTGGCCACGGCGAAACGCAAACAATTACTTTGTTGTTATATCAGCCGTGATTCTACAATGAGGTTCTGTAATTCATAACCCAACTCCTCCCCATTTTAAAGGGTTTGTAAAGACAGACAGGGGTTTCAACTGACATCTTATTTATGACTGGTTGATTTTCTGCCCCCTCTGGGCAATAGATACACACTTTCTGTTAATTAGTTACTGAAGCTAGTGTTCTGCAATTCATATGATAGAAAATATTAAACCAATAGTTTCAACAAATATAATAAGAGAATACATTACTTAAGGTATGTGTTTAAATTATGTTCATTGGAATATCAAAATGTGGTCAAAAGGTTAGTTTTTCCTGATGTTAAAGGGAGCTAAGGGGAGGGGTCACTGACAACATTATGTAGATTCCAGTGTGAAAGCCCTGGTGCCCATTTTGTCATCACGGGCATCTACCACAGGATAGAAGCCTAGAGTTCACATTAATTTAGTTTGAACATTTGAAGATGTGGAGGGATTAGTTGGAGATTCTGGGAAGTCTCAATGCCAACGTCTCAGTTTATGTATCAATATACGCTATATTTAATAGAGACTATCTACCAGGGAGGCAATGCAGTTGTAGGAACCTAACAGAGTAATATTTCATTTTAGTTGCGTGGGCATTTGACAACACAATTAAATTCTGCTGTTTGGAAAGTCCAGAGCTCAATAACCTTCATTCAGACAGGGAAAACACTGTTTTCCCACTACAGTTTATTACCTCAAACAATTCATGGAGGTCAGGCCCAGGTTTAAATTTCTACAATTGTTTGGATAAACCCTTTACCTTTGATAGAGGTAAGTTTAGCATATTAGAAGCATCCAAACATCATCACATCTACAGTAAAGTGATCTGTAATGAGGGCTGAATCGTTCTCCTACTGGATAATGTCAAAAAGCAATCTGCGATATTAATGTTCTTCAATCATAAAGTATGTCTGGTGTTTTGGTCTGTTTACCTCATTAATAAACTATTCATAGCTTGAATGTTGTGGCTTTACGTTCTACAGCATTTTGGTATCGTTAGCATCTCTGCTGTTGTACAACAGTACTATATCACTAGTACTAGACAACATCAGAGCTTTGTATTACGTGACTACGAGGTAGGCTGGGGGTTAACCCTGCCTTCACAAGAAGCTATAGGTTTATTAATAGCCTCCTGGTCTTCCCAGTGGCACAGGGGTACCTCGTGGGGGACATTGGGGATCGGAAGTGACACATTGTTGGCAGTGCAAGGCGGGCGGTGTGGGGGGCATAGTGGAGCCAGGAATGCCGGCGGCACAAAGGCATCACCCAGAATGCAGTTGCCGTGATACGCACACACACACGCGCACACACACACACACCGGGCACGTACACAAACGTACGCAAAGAGGCATTCGCAGGCGGGTGGAGTGGGACAGGTGCGACACGGCCTAACACACATGCCTGTGGTTGTCCTGTGTAATCCAGAAAGGAAACACTGCTCTGCACATAGCTTCGCTGGCAGGCCAGACGGAAGTAGTCAGAGAGCTGGTGACCAACGGAGCCAACGTCAACGCTCAGTCTCAGGTGGGACACACGCTCAGTATGTACAGGCATTCGCTTACGTAACCAAATGCTCATGTTCACATATACAGTACATTAACAAAATCCATTGAATCAACGGTGCTCAAGTATCAGTCTAAAGCTTTGCTCTAACGTAGAGAGGTCCTAGGACAGAAGCTCTGGCTGCGTTCCAACTAAGGCTCTCTTCTCAAGGTTTCTGCTGTCCCTGCATTTTACGTTTAACTCTGAGAGATGAATGTGACAGCAGGTGACAGCAGAATTGTTCGCTTTTTAACCTTTTTTTAAAAACGTTTTACATTTATATATACATATATCAGTAATCCTTAATAAGAATCAATTGATTTGGAGGCCTATATCATAATTCAAACAAATGATATGGCACTAAGCATCAGCCACCGAACGTTTCTGAGCAGGTTGATGCTGAATACCATACTGTACTTACACTTGCTCTATGCTAAGTGAAGCCAAAATATACCATATCTTGAATATGTGTGCGTGTGTTTGCCTGTGTGCAGAATGGCTTCACACCCCTGTACATGGCAGCCCAGGAGAATCACCTGGAGGTTGTACGCTTTCTTTTGGAGAACACCGCCAGCCAGAGTATGGCCACAGAGGTACGTGTGTGTGTGTGTGTTCATATATGTGTGATTTTCACAGTTTCTCTGTACTCCTACTGTACCACATCATCCAAACATGTATTCACCTCAGTGACTATGTTTATGTGCACACAATATTCCAGTTTTTTTTCCCTTATTCCGAAAAGTCAATATTCCTACTAAGATGTGGCTAGTGTAAAGTCCAATAAACATGGTACCTAGCGCAAAATGACGTAAGAATACCAATTATGACACATATTTCGAATTTGCTGTAGTAATGTGCTGCTGCAAACCCGAATCACATCGGCGTCTCCCACTTGTCTTAATGGGAAACTGCTCCATTCGGAATAAATCCTTACACCAAAACGGAAAGCTCTGTTTACATGACCCGGATCGAATTCGGAATATGTCCTTATTCCGAATAACAGTGGAATACGAGTGTGCATGTAAAAAGTGCCCATGTTGTGTGGTCCTTGCATCCGTTGTGACTAACCACATTCGTCTTCCTTTCTGTTTTTCCTCTCCTCCACTCATGTCATCCCACCCTTTCCTCACACTGCGCCTGTATGCCTCTCTCATTGTCTCCCTGTCTCTCTCTCTCTCTCTCTCTCTCTCTCTCTCTCTCTCTCTCTCTCTCGCTGTCTCACATTTCTGTTCTGTCTCTCGGCCTGCCTTCTCCCTCCACGGAACCTTCCCTCCCCCTCCCCCCCTCCCTCCCGATCTCTCTGTGAGGGAACTAGCGGCAGGCTGAGAGCCACTGTTATGGGTAGTGTATGGTGGTGGATGCGAGGTGACCTTGAGGAGGGAGATGAGGTCACAGATGAGGTCTGCTGGGCTCCATGTCTCCCCCTCTCTCCCTGTGGCTGCGCATACTGTACACACGCACGCACACACACACACACCCACACATGACACGCGCGCGCTCACAGTAGAAATGAGTACATATACACACACCGTGAACACACCCCACGCACACACACGCCATTTATATTGTGGGGCAAATTCCAGGTCTCCCTTGATTTCTTTCCGCCCTTACGAAAAACATACATACTGCATATATTGCAGTATTCCTCATACAGTATAGCATACATGCTCTCGCTAGCACAAATTACACCACTGAAGCACTGAAGTTACAGGCACATACAGTTTAGACCTGGCCGTGTATGCCAATTGCAGTACATGTACATGTCAGTTAGACACACACACGGCCACAAGGCACTGTCTTGAAATATCTATGAGAAGGTCAAAGTGTGTGGGAGGTAAAAATGTGCCCATTCTATTTTATTCTATTATTATATATTATTACTACTATTATATAATGTTAGTGTTCTCTGTAAAAGTAAAGGTTGAAATGCGCGGTAACATGTAGGCTAGATCTAGTTTCTGGACGGCGCAAGGCTGGCGGTAGCAGACAATTTCGTGGACAATTTTATTGTGCGCAAGGTGGTTTTTTCTCTCACCTAGGCGCGTTTGCTAATTTCTTGGCGCGCCATGACATCACTTGCACCGAAATAGGCGTGGGGGCGCTGTAGAGGGTGTGTGTCAGTCGAATTCAGATGGCCCAGTGCTAGTAGGTGTCAAATAAAACCAAATATTGCACTAGCATCCCCGCCTGGTCAAACCACGTCTCAGCGCAAACGCAGGCTTTGTGTGGTAGTTTCGATTTAGGCGAAGGTGCACTAAGAACATACCTATCCAAAATCATACACGAAAGTGACGTGTGTGATTTTGGATATGTATGTTATGTGAGCTACAGTATTATGTCAACGATTAGAACTAGTAATAATAACTAATGACGAATGTCCTTAACCTTTTTAATAACAAAACTAAATATATGCACGTGTATTATGGGGGTTTGGTATATATTTGGTATTATGGCGAATCTGCACCTCCCAAACAAGAAAGTTTCCTCCCGGGAGAAGCTTTTCTGCCGGTCTGGACTTTCGCCGTCTATTACAAAATTGCCAGTTCGCTGAGACAGAGAGCGCACTGCTGTTAAATAGAATGAGAGGAGGTCATTTGATGGGCCGTAATTGAATAATAATCGATAATAATCTTTCACATTGTAATCTTTTTTTTATCTTTTCACACAGTAGGTTAGCAAGTGGATTTCCTGTTATGTTGTGTTTTCTTTTCTATTGGATCTTTACCTCAAAGAATCACAATAAAACTAGAATGCAAGGATTGGTTTTATTGTAATATCCTTAGCAATATTTAGCAACCAACAATGTATGTCACACTAAATGTCACACTAAAGGGAGTTCATGTTCATGTTTCGAATTTAGGCAAAATCATCTCAAGACATTAAAGGTGTCTTGGCTGGTTTGACCGGGAATTATGAAACATATTACAGTTGCCACTCTACTGAGCATTGGTAGTGGCAAAATCTTGCCCACATTTACTTGGCAATTACCTGAGAACCAAACCTCGCATCTCAGTATCTACTGGTTCACACTTTCAGGAGCCATTCGCGTACTAACAGAATAAACAGTAATCATCTCCTAATTGAAATGGTCAATATTGGGAAACGAGGGAAAATATGAGTCCCTAGCCAACTGGAAAATCCAGTGCAACAATCCCAAATGCCTTTAAGCCTTCATAGTGATTCATAGGCCTGATATTGCTTTTCACTCGATCCTGTTTAAACAGCTACTCAGCAGAACAAATAGCCATTCTGGGAATTATACTTAGGTCCAACCTGTCCTTAACCCACACCATCACATGCTATGTAGGCCTATCCAGACCATACCAGCACCCGTCTTGAGCAGTAGTATAAATGATGCTACGCCTTTACCCACCCCCACTCACCACCCCCCGCCCCAGTAATGGTGTTCACTTCCACCCCGCGCGCAGGACGGCTTCACCCCACTGGCGGTGGCCCTCCAGCAGGGCCATGACCAGGTGGTCTCCCTGCTACTGGAGAACGATACGAAGGGCAAGGTGCGTCTGCCTGCCCTGCACATCGCAGCCCGCAAGGACGACACCAAGGCCGCGGCCCTGCTCCTGCAGAACGACCACAACGCTGACGTGGAGTCCAAGGTGAGACGTGGTGGAGTGTGTGTGTGTGTGTGTGCGTGCGTGCGTGCGTGCGTGCGTGCGTGCGTGTGGGTATGTCTGCGTTTCTGGCTGGACCGCTGGATGTTTATATAGCTTTATTTTTTGTAGCTCGTGAGTCAAAACAATACAAAAGCGCTGATATTTACAGCGGCCTAGTTGTGACACTGATGGAAGACAGGGGGAGTGATTGAGTGATTACTCTGAAAAGCTCAACTGTATCTCCACAACTGATTGCTTTGTTATACTCTTACAGAAACACTGCTAACTTTCTTTTAATAAGTTTCTGTTGTCTTCTCTTGTTTTGTAGCGAGCAACTTAGACCCTTTTTTGCCCCCCCGTGATAACGTTTTCTGTTTTATTTTCTCACTAACTGCCCGTTCTCTCCTCTCTTGGCTTGCTCTGTAGATGATGGTGAATAGAACAACAGAGGTACACCTCTAATCTGTAAAAATACTTAGTTTCTTCATTGTAGTTTATCGACAAAATCGGAATAAATACATAAAAGTTCAACTCATACACTAGTGCAGCCCTGTCGTCCTCCCCCCTTTCTGTTTAAACGCATCTTTCAGCTCCTCTTCCTCCCACCATATTTCTTCATTCACGTAGAAAATCATAGGACATATTAGACAGTAATGCAGCATGTGTTTCTAATGCTAATTAAGACTGTTACTTCTGAGGCTGGAGGCTGGAGTATCAAGGGTTCCTTAAAAAAGCCTGGAAAATAACATAGGTAAACGTTAATGCTTGATTTATTTCTTATGTTGCAAATGTTAAAAGCTGTGGCCTGCATGGCAGCAAATTTCCCATGAGGCTTCCCTGAAACCTGGCCTTCTAGCTAAAGATAACTAGTCTGTTTAGTTTGCTTTCAGTATCTCCTAGTGTTTCTGCTGTAGCTATCAGTCCTAGCACCTTAAGCATTCTGCATGGGACCAAAGCTACAAGCTAGCAGGACAGAAGGGCTACTCCGTCACACCAAAGCCAGGTGGCCAGCCCCTGTGAATGTTTTGGTTGGCATGGCTCTGAGCTTTTGCTCGCTGGCTGCTAGTTGGTGTGACTGACTAGAAAAGGATTTTGTCATGGACTGAGAACTCAGTGCATGGTGGTGGAGGCAGAAAAAAAAGTGATTTCCTTATACCTGGCAGGGTATGGCTAATAGCTAACAACTAATTAGCTCCATTTGTGATTCATTATTTTCATTCCAATTTTATTCACTCATTAATTGTCTTTAAATGAGGAACAGGAACTTTCATTTGTTTGAAAACTACTCATGCTGATTGTGTGTTTGGTGGGCACGGTTGTCATTTAATTAAGGTATAGTGGATACACATCTATGAGACACCTGCTTTCTAATGGATTATTACAATCTGATTGATTGAAATGGGGAAATCTCTGTGATAGGGTAGGTTTGCGTGAGATTCCCTTCCTGATTGGAGGGATTAGACTAAAACCTTTTCCAATATCCTTCTTTTGATTTGACAGTTAGTGTTAGTGAGGCGGAGCTCTAACTGGGACATTACTTTGATTTAAGATGTTTACAGTTGTGAATTTGTGGGACAATTGTAATATGCTAAATATGCTTACACGTCTTTGTCATTTAGGGAGGATAGATTTACAGTAAATATCTTAGAATGCTCTCCAATTTAGTCGTTAATTTTATTCAGACAAAACCTTACAATGTTGTTGTTGTGTGTTTTTATTTTTGCTGTCATTTTACCTAGTAACTGTGAGGTGAACCTTCCCCATTGTGATGATGTAATTTGTTACATTTCAGTATGAAAGCTCATAGAAGCCCATATTCATTCATTTGGTATACTGGATGTAATGCCCTTAATATCAACACCCCAGCACACCACTGACTGGACACCATTGGCTGGTTTTGGTAAAAAGACCTTTGCTATGGTGAGGAAGTCATGTGCAAGTTTGTCAGTGTACTGTAGAGTGTATCCTAGTCAACGAGCCATTGTTGTACAGAGACTATATATATA
>JAOEHI010000007.1:1963101-1982894 GCA_025447815.1 Percopsis transmontana | reverse complement strand
GTCAGCAGTCTTCCCCATGATTGTGTAGCCTACAGAACTAGACTGAGAGACCATTTAAAGGCCTTTGCAGGTGTTTCTGAGTTAATTAGCTGATAGCGTTAGTGTGGCACCAGGTTTTTCACAATATTCGAATTTTCTGAGATACTGAATTTGGGTTTTTCATTAGTTGTCAGTTATAATCATCACAATTAAAAGGAATAATTATTACTCAAAATATTGTTTTCATTTATTATAATTTCTTATAAAATGCTCTGTACAATCACATTATCTGTTCCTTTTCAGCCCTGTGATTGTAGAGATTCCTCATTTCGGCTCCATGCGGGGGAAGGAGAGGGAACTGATAGTGCTGAGGAGTGACAACGGTGACACATGGAAAGAACACCAGTCCGATGCCAGGCCAGAGGACCTGTATGAGCTGCTCAGGGGAATGGATGAAGGTAAAGCAGCTCACTGTTTATTAGTGAGAGTCAAGGAACACTTGACACTTGAATTGATTGATGATTGACACATCATATGCAGTATATATACAAGGGCAAGTTGATAATGAAAATGTTGAAAATAAGGTTGATCAGATCTTATAGAGTGTTTACATCTACGCTACAGTTTGGTCAGTAATCCGGATGCACGGCCATTATGGAGGTACTGGGATGGATTGTACACTGAATGTTAATTTAGGATGGTTTTAGGATGTCTAAACCATGGAAAAGTTCCGGAAAACGTGTGGAAGCTGCTAAAACTTACAGAGAATTCGGATGTTTAAGACATTTATTTGAGGTGATCCCTACACTCTTGTGTTTTCTCAGAGTTGGACAGCCCCGCCGAGCTGGAGAAGAAGCGCATTTGTCGCATCGTCACCAGGGATTTCCCACAGTACTTCGCGGTGGTGTCACGGATTAAGCAGGAGTCCAACCACATGGGTCCCGACGGAGGCATGCTCTCCAGCACCACTGTGCCCATGGTCAGAGCCTCCTTCCCCCAGGGGGCGCTCACCAAGAAAATCCGCGTTGGCCTGCAGGTACAGCAGAATCTCTCCTATTTGGTCACTTATTCCCTGACACAGCTTGGCATTAACCCCTGTCCCCAACATGGGTGTTATGAGTTAATTTGGCTCTATTAGCCATACATCAATCTGTTATAATTCATCAATAACTATATGTTATTTTCCAAAATTAGATATATATATAAAATGGTGTCACTAATGAGTTATAGAGACATATAGTATTTATATTTGACAGTACATTTATGTAGGGCCTTACCAAGACATAAGGGCTTAATGATGCCTTTATAGGCACTTAATAGAGTCATGTGTATGTTGTAATCTCTCACCAGGCCCAGCCCGTGCCAGATGACATGGTGAGGGCGGTCCTCGGCAACCGGGCCACCTTCAGCCCCATCGTTACCGTGGAGCCCAGGAGGAGGAAGTTCCACAAGCCCATCACCATGACGATCCCTGTCCCGCCCAGGTCGGCCGAGGGCCACCCCAGTGGCCAGAAAGGGGACGCTGCCCCTTGCCTGCGCCTGCTCTGCAGTATCACAGGCAAGTAACAGACAGCTGGTCTGGGAACAGTGACTTCTCTGGCTAGCACAGGAAGGAGAGGTTGTCATCTTTTGGCCTGTGCCCCATACAGGAGGGACATCCCCCGCACAGTGGGAAGACATCACAGGGACCACGCCGCTCTCCTTCGTCACTGACTGTGTCTCTTTTACCACAAACGTGTCGGCCAGGTAAGACACTCACACACACACACACACATACACACATACATACACACGGGCACGACCAAGAAGACTGTATGGGTTACCCAATACAATGAGACTCTGTCTGGAGTCAGTTAACTCTAGTGTACTTCAACATCAACTGGCAGTTTTAGGCTGACTTACTTACTTGCAAAATCTTTGAAACATCTTCAAGGACCTCGATTTAGTCTTATTGTATCATTCTAACCACATAGGAGTCTTTTTGGGTCCTATTACAGAGCGGTCATGTGCTTCTGTGTTCACCTCAAAAAGGACAAAACACAGCAGACACTGTTGAATTACCATTCCAATGCTCAAGGCTGCAACGTTGTGAGAGCCATTAGAAACACTTGAAACATTATTTAAAGGGACGGTATTATACAGTTTTTTATGTGCGATTAGTACTCCTTGCTATTATGTCCGGTTTTCTATGAGAAACAATGTATGCAGAAAGACAAGCGAGTCAGAATCGGTGCTAGTTTCTACCTTACAACTGGGGCTCGGGTCAGATAACCATGTCATCTTAAAATTGACACCACTCTGCCCAAATGTGCAGTCTTCTTTACAGAGATCTATCCACTCACCTCTCCCACAAAGTCAGTTGACAGTGGCTCATTAACACAAATTAATTTCTCCCAAAAGCTTGTTAAGCTCTGGCTGTGAGATGAACATGAGTAAAAAAAAACACCCATTAAATAAAGTAGTAAAGTAAAACTTGGTGAAATATTTTACTGTACAAAAATAATTAAATAAATGAACAGTGTATATTTGTATACATTGTATACACATTATATTTATAATGATTGTATAAGGATAAGAGTTTTCTTGGCCAGCATGACCCACGTAACTGTATATCTCCTCTCCTCTCCTCTCCTCTCCTCTCCTCTCCTCTCCTCTCCTCTCCAGGTTCTGGCTTGCAGACTGTCACCAGATTCCTGAGACGGTGGGTCTAGCGTCTCAGTTATACCGGGAGCTGATCTGCGTGCCGTACCTGGCCAAGTTTGTGGTGTTCGCCAAGATGAACGATGCCATCGAGTCTCGGCTCCGTTGCTTCTGCATGACAGACGATAAAGTGGATAAAACCCTGGAACAGCAGGAGAACTTTGAGGAGGTGGCCAGAAGCAAAGATATTGAGGTGGGTTGTTATGTGAAAACCTAAACTGATCAAGAACTATAGTAAAAACCTTGACCCTAAAGCGTCCTAAAGCCTCCTAACCTCAACATAAGTGAACACACTTATTGCTGTGTGCATCACTGTATTTAATGAAGAATGAACAAAATATGTCCTATTTTGTTTGTTGTTTTTATGCCAACTTCAATCAGATCATATTACCAGAAAAAAATGCTTCTACCAATGTTGTATATGCTTTAGAATGATTATTTTGAGAAACAATTAAATCAAAGTGGAAAAGTTAGATAGATTTGGTTAATTAAAAACTACAAATGAAATATTTCAACACCTAACTAAAGCGTGTGATCTTATACTGAGGTAGGAAAGTCACTTTAATCTTTAATCACATATTATTCAGATGCTATTTTGCATTTATTTGCTTATCCTCCGTAGGTTCTAGAAGGCAAACCAATCCATGTTGATTGCTACGGCAACCTGTCTCCTCTAACTAAAAGTGGGCAACAGTTAGTTTTCAATTTCTACGCTTTCAAGGAGAACCGACTTCCTTTCAACGTGAAGGTGCGTTTTGGCGTTCCTCTGCGTCTTTGGTTGCGTTTACTGTATTTTGTGCTTGGTGGTGACTATGGGCCACTGATTAAACAGCAGGAAATGAGTGTCCTCTAAACACGCTGACATGCATATCATCAATGATAAGTCCTTGTGGTAAGGCTGTGAAAGTATAATGGCTTAGTCTCAAGCTGCAATACAAGGCTTTGTCCAGATGTACCACAGTGTATTTCGGAGGTGCTCCATTACCTTAAAGCAATTTATCAAATGTTGGTGAGAATTTATAGTTAAGTATACTGTAGTGTTTGAGTTTTGCAGATGGTATATAGTAGATCTTTAAGATATATTTGTAATACTTATTAATAAGGACTTTCTTTTTGCCTTTCTCTGAACATTTTGTCTATTGAGGAATCTTTGACCAAGAATATTAACAGATTGTGGCACCAGACAAATCACGGATGTCCTTTGACTACTCTCTACAGATCAGGGACATGGGCCAAGAACCATGCGGCCGACTTTCTTTCCTGAAAGAACCCAAAAGCACCAAAGGTCTTCCGCAGACTTCCATATGCAATTTGAATATCACACTGCCAACCCACAAGAAGGTAGGCTCACCTCATTTGAATGATTATCCACTAGGCCATGTCATTTCATCTTCATGTAAATAAAATATGAGCGATAGGGAACAGAGTGCGTCCGAAACAGAGAGCAGAGAGGAGGTGTTGAGTCCTCATTCGATTTAGAAAATGCTTGCCTGTTGCTTGTGTGTTTTATCAGTGTTTAATCCTGTGCCAGTCATAAGACCCCACAACGTACACACGTCCAGCCACAAATGCATACTGGCCTCTATTCTATTGCTTGACTCGCTGTGGGTATATGAGAATTATGCACTGCAATTGTGAGATTGCACTCATTTTTATTTCTTTGATGTGGTGTTGATTGACCATAGGAAAAAAATATAATTATGTTGCTCTTGCTTTATTACTTTGCTGGGCTTCTTTTCTGTTTTTACCAATTTTATAATCCCATAGCTTTTATCTCAAGCTTTTTGTTATTTATGCTGCTCCATTTTCATACCCTGAATTTGATTTCCCCCTGCCCCCCCTGCGCCCACTGTAACATCCCTGCTCTCCATTGTGTCATCTCTCTCCTCTCCTGCAATGCATCTTGGGAACCCACAGGATATGGAGTCTGATCCTGATGATGAGGTAAACAAGATTCTTCATCATCACACAGAACTGCTGCTTTTTTTCTCTGTTGTCTCTTTCTTTTGGCTTTGCCGCCGAGGCTGTTGTAAAGCGGATGTGTTGTGTAGAGTCACATGACTGTGAGTAGAGGCTTCTGTCGCAGCTATTTCACACAGCTGAATCATCTCTGAAAAGCGCCGCCATCGCACAATGCATTGCTGGACGTAGCGGTTTTTTTTTTTCTTCTCCTCTCCAAGATATTTTATTGTTGTCCCCATCCCAAGTCAAGTGGACCCAGTATGTGTGCCACACCTCAAGCTTATTTTTCCATTTTTATGCTCCCCTTCCATAACAAGTTCAGTGGGAAATCACCATGTCTGCATACTATTTATTGACTAACGGGAAGTCTCATACAGGACCATGGTATACTTTTGGCAGTTTATTATGAGAATTCAATCTGTTATCCATTATTCTATTGAATTTAGGATTTCCCTTGCTTAACCCTGTCCCTAGCATGCCTGTAACAGTCGTACAATGTTAACTGTCCCTTAAATGCATGCTAAAAAACTACAATTATTCTTCCATTAGAGAGATGTAGATTTCAGATGTTTTTTGTTTTGTTTTGAGTTTCTTT
Source organism: Percopsis transmontana (assembly GCA_025447815.1). Lineage (NCBI taxonomy): Eukaryota > Metazoa > Chordata > Actinopteri > Percopsiformes > Percopsidae > Percopsis > Percopsis transmontana. Next base: position 1,977,658 of record JAOEHI010000007.1, on the reverse strand, counting down.
TACCTGTAGTTTAAACATAAACCCCTCCTGTTCTTTGAGCTGTAGTTTAACATTGGACAAAATATTACAATGAGGTAATTTAGCAGACACTTTTATCCATTACTTACAATTACATGCTACTATTACAAGGAGCAGATAGGGGTTAGGCATCTTGCTCAAGGATGCTTACAGGTAGGCAAACTCTAGGGTTCGAACCCACTCCCAGATCTTCTGGCTGGGAGTCCAACACCTAGACCACTAGACTATCCTACCCTGCCATATGTCTTAACATCCTATTGTTAAGATTCTGCGCATAAACATACCTCTTAGTGGTTTATGCCATGCTGATAAAGCTAGCTTTTATTCTTAATTTAAGTTGTGAAATGCAGAGGCTCTACACTCAAGAGGAAGGCATGGCCTTAGTCCTCTAGTCTAAACTTAACACCACAGTACTGCCACCTGTAGTGCCCCCCGGTGGCAGTACTACTAACAGCATGCACTGATGCAATGCAACCAACACAAACCCCTCTGCACAGCAGTGTTAAACATTATTAAAAGTATTAAAAGCATAAAATTAGGCAGACATCAATTTGGCACTTTAAAATGACATTTAACATTTTTTTATGTTGAAACATCTTTTGTTCTTTTTTGTTTGTTGCAGACTGAAAAACCAGACCGACGTCATACCTTTGCCTCCTTAGCTTTGCGTAAGCGCTACAGCTATCTGACCGACCCTGCTGCGAGTGAGTTTCCCATTTTTACTTCCATGAAATCTTAAAATATTGAATTTACTTTAACCACTTTTAGTGTCAGACAGACCCTTTATATAAAAAACATTATACTTTTCATATACCCATAGCGTATAGATGTTTCTTCACCTGACGAGAACAATCCATAACCATTCGTCCTTGTCAGTTGATTTTTCATGATTCCCAGTCGTTCATTAATTGTCAACATTTGCCTAGTTTTATGTGTGTATTGTTTTGCCCACCTACCCCATTTTGTGAAAATATCACTTTCCTCTTTCAGCTATTTGGTTGTCTTACATCTGTGACACTGCCATTGCAAAATCCATTTTGTTCACACTTATTGTTTGGGGAAAAAAATGTTTTTAAACTCATGTTGAATAAAAATATTCTTTTGGGTCTTTCTCATTCTTTTAGTGACCATTTCACTTTATTGGCTTTGTGATTGTGTGCAGCTGTGTATATATTATTGTACTATTGGGTTGCACTTTACATTAGGTTGCCCTCGCTTATATGTGGGTTTAAATTATCTAGTGGAATCTTGCAACAAAACACAATACAAACAACAATCTATACATTTATATGTAAGCACACTATGATTGTGTTCTTGTATATCTATCACAACTATAACTGTATTTGATATTACCGATCTACCTAAAAAAATGTCAAGAACTATCGTTCATTCAGAGATAATTTATTTAAAGTAAATATAAAAAATAAAATAAAAAGTAAATATAAAAACATCTTTAATGAGTTACATTGTCATGGAAATTGTTATATTTTGAATTAATTCTCATAAAAAGACTGAATAACTGTAAAGTGCAACCTCATATTCTCAATTCATGACCAAACAAGTAAAGTTATGCATTTCTTTGTTAGTGATCTACAATTGTGGGGTCATTTCTGGCATTGAAAGGATAAACAAAACAGTGTGTCAACTAAATGTGTACTGTAAAAAGCACAATAGCAATGAGACAAATATAAGCACATCAAAAGTCAATGGAAAATTTGTACACTTGTTTAGTAATCATGACATGTTTTTCCACCTTTACATCAAGCATTTTTGTTACAGCACATGTGCCATTGTTTTGTAAAAAAGGTCTTTTTCATTATTCACTCATTTAGTTCAACACTTCAGTAGTAATTTACAATCCATAAGTTAAAATTACACTTTGATTATTGCTGTTACTGACTCACTCAACTTTCTCTTTCTGGTTTTTATGTTTAATTTCAAATTATTTTTCTGTTAAATTTTACGTTGAATTCCTTATTATTTTGGTTTAACTTATTGCTCAAGAAACAACTGATCGAAGCTCGCAGAGAACACAGCCTTCTAGCTACCCTTACAAACCTGTCTTTTCAACGAGATCTTATCAGGCGTGGTCGCCTGTTCCTGTCGCCGTCCCTGGCCAAGCCAAATCTGGGTTTGGCTCCCTCTCCAGTTCGTCATCCAACACGCCCTCTGCCTCTCCACTAAAGTCGGTTTGGTCCCTAAACTCTGCCTCCCCCATCAAGACCAACATCCCTGCATCCCCAGCCTCCTCTGTCAAGTCAGTTAGTGACATGGCGTCCCCCATCCGTTCCTACCGGACCATTTCCTCTCCCATAAAGACTGTAGTTCAACAGGCCCAGTACCCAGTCCAGGTCAACCCCTCTCTCCTGGCCTCCCCGGGGAAAAGTGCCCCAGACCCTGTATCTGTGAAAGGATTGGCGGCATTGTCTGCAAGGACCTCCACCATAAACGCATCTGGAGGAAGTTCCCCTCTCCTTGAGAGGTCCTCCATAGCTATGACCCCACCGACCTCCCCCAAGTCCTCCTTGAACATGTACACCTCGTCCCTGCCATACAAGCCTGTTGTGTTGGGCACTGGGGCCACGTCATCTTCCTCCTCTCCCATAAAAACCGTCCCTGGGCTTTCCTCTATCCGGTCCACTGCAGATGCCTCAAGCCCTTCAAGGAGCCTGTTTTCCTCTCTCTCCTCGCCGCTTAAATCTAACTCTCCTCCCACTGCAGCATCTCTGATCAATGGAACTGTGTCCCCTACTCAGTATCGCTCCTCCTCCCCTACCCCTCTCCACACCAGCAGTCTGCAAGAGAGAATACAAGCAACCACCAACGCAGCAACAACAAGTGTCAATGCGGCCTTTGACGAGGTTGAGAAAACATTTAACTCTTGCTCTGCGGGTTATGGCACTTTGAAGTCATTGTCCTCCTCTGCATCTTCCTCATATCAGTCCATCAGGTCCTCAGCCTCTAGTTCCCTTTATCCCTCTTTACGGTCTCCTCCTAACTCCACCACGACTGTGACATCCAGCACAATGACTGTCCCTGTATACTCAGTTCTAAATGTGCTGCCAGAGCCCCAGTTTAAAAAACTCCCTGAGGTGTCCAAGTCAGCAGCTGTCCTTCTGTCCCCTCGGAAGACAGTGCCTGTTGAAGTAAATGCACAGCTGCAGTCTTCCTTTTCCAGAACTCTGTCACCTGTTAAATCACCTCTGTTAACACAATCTGCAGCCCTCAAATCAGCCACCACATCACCATTGTCATCCAGCCAAGAGATTCTGAAGGACGTAGCTGAAATGAAGGAGGATTTAATAAGGATGTCGGCCATCTTGCAAACAGACCCTAATTCTACAGCCAATAAAGGCTTGCAATCTGATTATCCTAAAGAAGGTAAAGTAGAAGATGAGGAACCATATAGGATTGTAGAGAAAGTCAAACAGGACTTGGTAAAAGTAAGCGAGATCCTTACCAAAGATGGTAGGTCTTCCCTGGAACGGAGTTCCTTGGATGACATACACTACTCAAAATTACCAGTTGAACAACCACAAAGCAACTGGAGTTACCCACCAAGATATGAGACTGTGGTCCCTCAAATAAAAACAAAAACAATACCTGACAGAGATTTCCATCTATCTAAAGTTGTTGACTACCTGACAAGTGATGTCAGTGGCAACTCAAAGCATAAAGCAGATAATGGAAAGAGGGAAGGAGAGGAGAAGCAGAAACGTGTCCTCAAACCTGCTATTGCAGTTCAGGAGCACAAGCTCAAAATGCCTCCAGCAAACATGCGCTCCTCTGCTTCAGATAAGGAGCTCAGCAAACTAGCAGATGTGCTTTTTGGAGCAGATACTGTTCTAGAATCACCCGATGACATCTCACACGAACAGGACAAGAGCCCCCTCTCTGACAGTGGCTTTGAAACCAGGAGTGAAAGGACACCTTCTGCACCTCAAAGTGCAGAGGGAATGGGCCCCAAGGCTCTTTTTCAAGATATCCCTGTTCCCCCAATGATTACTGAAACTAGGACCGAGGTTGTTCATGTCATTAGGAGCTACGAGTCTCCAGAGGAAAACAAACAACCAACAATGGAGGATGCACGTGCCGTCAGATATATTGATTCCGAGCCTAAGAGACATTTTAATCAAACATCAACTCCAGACCAGAATAAATACTATCCAATAAAAGTAAGCCCTGATGAGGATCCAATGGAAAAAGGAAAGAGGGTTAAGGAGGAGACTCATATAACCACAACCACGAGAATGGTGTACCACAAACCATCTGGGAAAGAAACAGCATCTGAGAGGTGTGAAGAGACTATGTCTGTCCATGACATTATGAAGGCTTTCCAGTCAGGAAGGGACCCTTCCAGAGAGCTTGCTGGGCTATTTGAACACAAACCTGGCAGTGAGGAAACATCACACAGAATCCTTGAGGACATCAATGCTAAACCTAAGGTTGAAAGAATAATTGAGGTTCACATTGAAAAGGGCAACAATAAGACAGAACCAACGGAGGTAATCATCAGAGAAACTAAAAACCACCCAGAGAAGGAAATGTACTACTATGCCGGAAACAGACAAGATGAAGACGAGCCTGATGAACTTCCAGGGTATCTTGAGTCTTCAAGAGTTAACACACCCATGTCACAAGAAGAGGACAGTCGCCCTAGCTCAGCCCAACTCATAGCAGATGATTCATACAAAACCTTAAGGTTACTTAGCCAGCAGTCTGTAGAATACAATGAAGATGAATCATCAGAGCTTAGGGGAGAATCTTACAACTTTGCAGAAAAAATGCTACTCTCTGAGAAACATGACCAGTCTCATTCTGACACTGAAGAATATTTAAGAGATAGGTCTCGCTTTCACTCACCAGATAGGAGTAGTCATAGTGAGGGTAGACCTGGTGGTCCAAGGACAGAATATGTTTTCAGGTCATCTAGAAATGTGTTTGACAAATCTGGAAGAATGGCCAATGTTGAGGATAACTTTGACAAACTGACACTTTTGCAGTATTCCTCTGAACCTGGTAGCCCAAAGCACTCTGTTTGGATGCGTGTGCCTGATGACAAAGAGAATACGATTAGAGAGCAGCTTGTTTATGAAGACAGGGTGGATAGGACGGTAAAAGAAGCAGAGGAAAAACTCAGTGAGGTTTCTCAATTCTTTCGTGATAAAACAGAAAAACTCAACGATGAGCTCTCATCTCCAGAAAAGAAATCTCGTAGGTCAGACTTCAGGGAAACACGATCGGGGCCCAGCTCTACACACAGCAGTCCTGAGAGGTCAGCTTATAGAAACGGGAGTAGCGGGGAAGAATGGAGCAGAGATCGGCTTAGAGACAGGTTCAGCTCATGTGATAGAAAATGTGCAAGCTTGCCCAGTAGTCCAGAGAGAAGGGTGCTGCTACAATTCAGCGATTCAGACAAAAGAATGCAGGGAGATGGAACACCACCGAGCGGTGCAGGTGATGCCTCTAAACCTTTTCAAATGTCATCATCCAAAGTCAGTGCAGTAAAGCTGAAATTTGAACAAGAGACTCAAAAACAGGATAAGCCTTCGCAGTGGAGTCAAAATTCAAATCCCCCAGTCAGGAAACTCCAGGAAAGTAAACTGCCGATTTATCAGGTTTTTGCTGGTTCAGATATACCCAAAACACCAGACAGTCCAGGGAACCAAAGGAGAAGCTTAGACAGTGAGCCTACTAAGTTTTCTCCCAACCATGACACAATTGGAAAAGAACAGGTAGAGAAAAGATTATTTAAAACACAGGAGAATCAAGGGAATGGGAGCTATAAAGCCCAGTCACCAAAGATATCTCATTCCCAAGTGCACGATGCCATGAAAGATGGCAATAATAGTGACTCACAAAGACAAGAAACAACCAAGAAAATAATATACACAGAACTTGTAGTCCGAGAAAGTCCAAATAGCAATAGCAGTCTAAAAAAAAACTCGGAATCACAAATTCCTGTTAGAATGCCATCTCATTTCTCAGAGAGTCACCAATCCACTACATTAAAGTTAGAAACGTCTGTTAAACCATGTGATCGTACTGGGTCTCATATACCTACTTTATCCAAAAATCGGTTACACAGTGACTCTGAAGCAAACAGGTCTAGCGGATCATCAGTAGGAAAGTCCACAGATTCATTAGATCTTAGCCAGTCAAATGTAGTGTGTAACGGTGTTGATAGTGACCAAGTAGAGTATTTGGATAGTGTAACCCCTGTAGTTGTCACTGAGGGGTTTAAAGATATTAAACCCTTACCAGTTTATGTCAGCATCCAAGTTGGAAAACAGTATGAGAAAGAAACAGCCACAGGTCAGCTAGGCACCTACAAAAAGATAGTGAGCCATGAGAGTAGGACAGTACATGAGACTAGAGGTGCATTTTACACTGTCAAACAGAAGCAGCCTCCATCTCCTCAAGGTAGTCCAGAAGATGACACTCTGGAGCAAGTGACCTTCATGGACAGTTCTAGGAAGAGTCCTGTCACACCTGAGACCCCCAGCTCAGAAGAAGTCAGCCTGAACTCAAGAACGCCAGACTCTGTGATAGGTTTCAAGCCAGGCATGCCAAGCCCAATCCCAGAGGAATCTGAGGAAGAAGAAGGGAAAACCTTTATCTACAAGGAGGCACCAAAGGACAAAATGAAGCCATCATCCACGGAAACCCATAATAAGAAACAGGATTCAGGAAAGCAGAAGTCAAGAGAGAAAAGGGTAGCTTACATTGAGTTTCCCCCTCCACCGCCTTTAGAAGCAGAGCAGTCTGACCCAGAGAAGAGGGGATCCTGTGCTTCCTCTGAGGCAGAGACAGAGATGATGGAGGTCAACCTCCAGGAAGAGCACGATAGGCATCTAATAGCTGAGCCAATCATCAGGGTCCAACCTCCATCACCTATTCCACCTGGAGCTGATGAAAGTGACACCAGTGATGACGAGTCTGTCTTCCATCCCATCCCCATCAAAAAGTACACCTTTAAGATGAAAGAGGAGGGTGAAAAACAAGTGAAACCCAAAAGATCTGAGAAAAATGGAAATCACAAAGAGTCAGGGATGAATGGTGTTATAAAGGGGGAGGAAGTTGACTTGGAAAATAGTGGCAATGAGCAGTCAATTACTGACTGCTCCATTGCGACCACTGCTGAGTTTTCTCATGACACTGATGCAACTGAGATAGACTCTTTGGATGGGTATGACCTTCAGGATGAGGATGATGGATTGAGTGAAGACCCTAAAACATCTAGTCTGTCCATTGATGCCAAAACAACTGACCGCTCGTTTAGTCAATCGAAGCTCGAAGTAATAGAGGAAGAAAAATGTGAGGATGGAGCAGATAGTGGAAAGACAAAAAACAGCTCCTCAGGGAAAAACAGTGGAGATGAAAAAGATTATACACTTGAGGGAAGACACCCAGACAGGCAGGGCTTTGGGGATAACTACTTTGGATACCAGCTTGAAGAGGAACTAAATTCAACCTTTAAAACTGTTGCCACAAAAGGACTGGACTTTGATCCTTGGTCAACCAAGGGAAGTGAAAATGAGGGGGTGTTTGACTCCAAAACAAAAGATGAAGATCCCAAGCCCTTTGGTTTATCAGTAGAGGACAAGTCACAGGCCACAACACCTGACACAACTCCCGCTCGAACCCCAACTGATGAGAGCACGCCGACTAGTGAACCTAACCCCTTCCCCTTCCATGAGGGGAAGATGTTTGAGATGACACGCAGTGGGGCTATTGACATGAGCAAGCGGGACTTTGTTGAAGAGAGGCTTCAGTTTTTCCAGATTGGTGAGCATTCCTCTGACCCTAAAACAGGGGAGAACGGGAGAGGGGGCAAGACGATGGGGGTGGTATCCTCTCAAACAGGGGAGAGGGGCACAGTAGAGGGGAATGTTATAGACACTACCACAGACAGCAGCACTACACCTACGACAACACCTGCAGCACCTGCTGCAAAATGCAGCCCTGCACAGACTGGCAATGGTGCTGGCTGTTCTGGTACTGATGCCCCCACCGCTGAAGCCATAGCTGAGACTGCATCCTCATGCACGATTACCGCCTCTAAGGTCGATCCGAAATTACGCACCCCTATTAAGATGGGCATAGCTGCCTCCATAACTGTGAAAAAAGACTCAGGGGATCTCTCTGATTGTAAAGCTGAGATATCGGAGGGTCAAATAGTGCCAGAGTACATCAGCATAGAGGGTCAGAAAGTAGAAAGCCAATCTAGCAGATATGCTGAACCCAAGTTTTTAGAGAAGAGAGAATATCCCGCTGAAAACTTCAATAACAACAATAACCAAGAGTCCTCTAGCATACAGGCCAACTACATTCAGTGTGGCAGTGTGGTGTTTAATTTGCAGTCATCCTCAGAGCCCACACTTCAGAAAGCAAGCAGGATAGAAGCTCTGTGCTGTAGGGATTCCGAGGAGTGCAGTAACAGCCAAATTGAGGAGAGGAAGTTAGAGACAGCTAAAGAAAGTGAGGCAAAGCAGCCCAAATCAAGGCTTCCAGTGAAAGCGTCAGGGTGGTCATTTCACACACAGGGAACAGCAATAGGCAAACAGAAGCCTAAACAAGTAGTGAAGGCTGAGGTCAGGAAAAGACCAGAACCAGCCATAGCCAAAGTAGAGCCCAGGTCTAGAATACCAATAAAGGATGTTAAAAAGAGCAGCACAGCTTCCTCAACTAGCTCCCTCGTGGCAGTTCAGGTCTCCTCCCAGCCTAAGAAGGCTTTGAGCTCAGAGAGAACAGCGATACAGTTGCCCACAAGGCTACCATTGAAGGACAGGCATCAGGTCAGGAGGGGCCCAGGCGAGAGAGCAGCCAGGCAGGACAGGCAAGACGAGAACCCTAGTGAGGTTTGTAAGCGCACCATTGAGTACTTTAAAGGGATTAGCGGGGAGACACTAAAGGTGGCGGACCGTCTGTCAGACGAGGAGAAAAAGACGCAGACAGAACAGTCGGAGGAAGACAGCACCTCCCGGAGCACCTCTCTGTCGGACGCCTCCCAGCCTTCCCAGCCTTCCCAGCCCTCCCAGCCCTCCCGCTCATCCAGGTCTGGTAGAGGTTCGAGGGCTGAGGCCGGGGCCGCGTCCGTTAGGGCAAAGGCGGCGGCAACGGACAGGGCCTCCGGCAGTGAGAGGAGCAGGAGGAGTAGGCGGACTGGTGGGAAGGAGGGCAGTCAGGGAGTCACGGGGTCTCGAGCGCCCCCCGTCGCGGAGATCAAGCCTAGTTTGTAAAACTTTAACACTATGTTTAAAATACATCTATATATTTCTATATTTCACTTTTAGTTGCATGACATCGTTGTGATCGTTTAATGGATGGATTGACTGGAATGCCTGTGGTGTGTTTATATTATTCTCTTACAAATAGTAGTTGTCATTTAAATGTCATGTTTTTGTCATTGCTGTACTGTGTAATGTAATGTCCTTGTTGCCAGATTCTCTTTGTTCTATCCCCCCTTTCAACCCTTTTCAGTCCCCCAGTAGTGAAAGCATGCCAGTAGTATTAGCCAGTCCACTGGCACTTGCCAGTCTCTTGTCTGATAGCCCCCAAATGTGTCTGTACTGTATGTCTGTCTGTGCAGGGTGGCTACTAAAAGCAGCTATACCAGCTGCTTATACTTATATCTCATGGTCCCTATTGTGTCACTTGAAATAATAGGTGCTAACCAAGAACACACCAGACTATTCGCATGTTACGTAGCGCCATACTGTAAAATTTTCCACCGTAGACTTGTAGAACTATGAGTCATTTGTTGAGAGTCATGTTTTGTTTTGTGTGATTCTTATGACAGTTACTGCCTGCCAAGTAGATACATATTCACAAACATTCATAGAGCACCACGTGTCCTATTAACGTGCCTATCACTTCAATCTGCTGTAATTTTTTTGGTGCAGTAAATCCTTTTCTTGCCATGCTGCAACAATACATTAACCTCAGTTAATTCAGTCTTTACAGGTTAAACTGTAAATAGTTTTACAATGTTTTTATATTTTTATTGAAACATTATTTTAAAATAAAGGTATACAGCATTTTTTTTTAAATAAAAACCACAGCACGTGGCCAGAAAAGGAAAACATATTTGCATACTTTATCTTTTACATGTCAGTCTCTATGGGGGCCGGAATATGAACTGAGTTGATGAATTTTTATGTTCTCAATCCCAGGTCCCCAAAGTCCCTGTGAGCGAACAGATCTGCGCATGGCCATAGTTGCCGATCACCTGGGACTCAGTTGGACAGGTGAGGACAGTTATGGATTACTCCTACCGAGAACCAAACACTTTGATAACCATTGCCAACCAGTGTCCTTTGAACATGTTACTCACATTTTTCCCAAATCTTTTGTTTTTACAGGTTTATCTATTTGTATGGAGCCTTGCTTATAGAATACTGTTTAGACTGTAATAATACATCTGTAGTGTTATATAAATATCAATACATCATATATAATGTATTGCGTTAGATATAACACTATAGATGGATGTAACATCAATGCTAGGATGTCAACTTAGTTTTCTACTTATGTTCCATAATCACAGCTCCTAGTCTAAAAAAAGCCTACATTTAACAGAAAATAAAACACACCTCGTTCCATTAGACGAAGAATAACTTCCAAGAACCCCTAATTTGAATGGCTGCTCAGGTTGTTATTCTGTTTTTTTATAGAGCTGGCTCGGGAGATGAACTTTAGTGTGGATGAGATCAACCACATCAGACTAGAGAACCCTAACTCTCTGACAGCACAGAGCTTCATGCTGCTAAAGAAATGGGTCAGCCGGGACGGGAAGGATGCCACTAGTAAGACAATCTCAGAATTTAACTTTAACCAAATGTAACAAAAATATATTTCCAATATATAGCTATGGAAAATTTTTGACCAAAAATGTATGGGGGGCAGAATACTTTGGTGGTTGTGGGTTCAAGCCCCAAAGGTGGCCTACCTTTAGGCATCCTTGAGCAAGATGCCCAACCCCTATCTGCTCCATGTAATAGCAGCATGTAATTGTAAGTCGCTTTGGATAAAAGCATCTGCTAAGTGACGTAATTGTAATTAAGAAACCACTGCATATTTCTTTCAAATATAATATAAAAAATATACAAATATACATATTCAATAATTTTGTAATATATATATATATTACAAAATTATTGAATATATATATATTACATATAAATAAAGTTATATTATATTTCAATTTATTTAACATGTGCAGTGGTCTCTTCATTTTTTCCATGGCTGTATGTATCTCCACCAATACATTGTTTTACCTTCGGGGAAAAGAGTTCCTAATATCAGTCCCAACTCCATTTTCATAAAATAACGTCTTCGTCTGTTTGACGTCTATCTGGGTCAGGGCAGCTTCCTCCACTCTCATTACTGTGCTGTCTCACTGTCTATTCCCTGGCTAGAGATGCTTTAGGATGCATGTGTTCAGCTTATGACAGAACAGACAGAGAACACAGAATTTGTGGTGCAGGCTTATTAAGTGCCTGCTTGCCTCTGGCTGAGAGTGAGAGAGGAAGATGCCTGTCCTTCATTTCTTGCTTCAGACAGACGTCCTTAGCACCACTCAGATGTTGATGCTGAGAGCCTGAATTCTCCTTAAAGCTACACTCCTTGAGTTCATTATAGCATCCCCAGAACTTCCTATTTCTAATTATAAGTGTGGCTTTAAATAGAGTGGTAGATAGAAATCTCTTGATGTTAAGATTTGGGAGGGGCATACACTCTCCTGGGATTTCCACAAGGAGTATCCCTTTAAACAAATTTCTTCTCTCATTTTCTTACTGCACTATAACATTGAAAATTGGAATATATTCATTCTGATTGACTTCAACAGCATCACTGTATCATTATTTGAATGTAGCTTCACATAAATAACGTCTGATCTTTGTTCAAGCTGTTTAACTTACCCTTTCTCTTTTATCAACAGCGGATGTCTTAACTGCGGTGCTGACCAAAGTCAATCGGATGGATATTGTGACTTTACTGGAGGGCCCGATATTTGACTATGGTAACATATCAGGCACAAGAAGTTTTGCCGATGATAACGCTGTTTACCGGGATCAGGCTGATGGTAAAGTTTAGCTCTATCTAGCTGACCTCTTACCTCTCCCTGCTACCTTCTTTTGTTTAATTTTTGATGTGCACACAATAAGGGCTCATTTTCCATACAGGACTCACAGGCAGTCACAGGCATACCAAGGCTACGATCACGTTCCAGTTTTGATTTGTAGAGACCTTATTTACTAGTGGACTGTGAATGGTCCTTGTCTGGGTAAATGACTCCTAGAACAAAGCTGTTCCCTTGTTTAACAATACAATTTTATTATGCCCTTTAATCAATTTGATATAGTTTCTCCTACTGCACCCTGCTTTTAGATTGAGTGAAACTATTTTCTGAATAGCACCCAGCTTGGGTGTGTGAGAAAAATGTTAGCATGCATAGGTTAAGGCCTGAACTTGTTTATTAAAGATAGTCATATTGAGTTCACCATCTGTGCTGACTGGATGCTGTCTTGATATGAAATTACCATAACTCTGATGAATGATTAAAGTTGAATCAAAATACTCACAGTGAAAAACACTACTGTAAATACACTACAGTATTTACCCACGTTTACCGACTGTTAGAATCCCACTTTAACCAAGTGCATGCTGTAACACACTGCTTTACCTGTTTTTAAAAATACCTTTCACTTAAAGGTTCCCTAAGCAATGTTTTTATACAAGTAAACATAATAAGGAATATTCATTATCTGAAATAAGTTTTGAATATATACACTCACGTGAGACAGAGAGTCTGCTCGCAAGAGATAACATTGGCACTGCTGTATCTACGCCACTTTATGGCAGTATAAACTCTATGAAACGCTGATAATCGGTATAAATGCTTAGAGCACCTTAAGTGGAAGCTACACTATATTGTTGATTCAACATAACATGGTTTAAGAACCTTATTGCCTCAACTCTGTTATGTTTAGATGGAATACAATGTAATTTATTCAACTCCACAGCATGATATTTTATTCCAGCTCAGCATAATAGTTAGGGCAACCGGGAAACTTTACCAAGTTAAGTGGAGCAACAGTTGCATTTTACAGTCCAGTGTTGAGCCAGCCTTTAATGATCTAATGCATGACTGTAGCAGCCATAGGCTCATTACCCTGTAGACTCTGCTCTGTTCTCCTCTAGCTCCTGGTTTAGTTTAGCTCTCTTAGTCCTCCTCCAGTTCCTCTGAGCCCTCCTTGGATAGATGAGAGAGCCTCTTCCTCTGCGAAAACACCAGACTGCCTCCTCCTGTTCCTAGCTCCTAGCTCCTGCCTCCTACCTCCTACCTCCTGCCTCCCTTCCACATCCATCCTCCAACCAGCAGTATCTGCTCCTGCCTATAACAGCCCATAACAGCTCTTAACCTGTTAAGAGTGATGTGCTGTTGGTCTCCCTCTCCGCCCTCCCCACCCTCCCTCTTCACTCATTTACTGTCTTTATTGTCTTTATTGTCTTAATTGACTTTATTGTCTTTATGTCTTTATTGATTTGTTTGTTTGTCTTCCTTTTCTGTCTTCTTCTCTTGTATTATTTGTCCTGTTTTCCTGCCACCAGTAGTTTGCGTCATCATCCCTCTGGTCACGCCCCAAACCCCCTCTCTCTCTCCCGCCCCTTCCCCCGCCCCGCTCGACCTCCGCCCGCCCAGTTACCGCCACTCCCTCTCCCTCGTGGACCTGGCGCCTCCCGCGCCGCCTCGGCCCGCCCCCGCTCTCCCCTGTCCCCCCCTTCTCCCCCCTCCTCGTGCGCCCCTGCGCCGCTCCCCCCCTCCATCCCCCATCCCCCTCGTCACCTCCCCCTCGCCCCCCTCTCCTTCTCTGCCCTCCCCCCCTGACGCCACACCCGCGCCCCCCTCTCCGATCCAGCCTGCACCCCGCCCCGCCCCTCGCCCCTATGAGCCCATCATTACCCCCTCCTCGCCTCCCAGCCCAGAGTCCTCCCGCCCCGGCTCCCCTCTCTCCCTGGCCAGCCTCTCCCTGTTCTCCCCCTCCGCCTCCTGCTTTCCCAGCCCCGAGCCTTCCTCCTCCCCACCCCTTGGCTCCCTGTCCCCATGTCCCATCTGCCAGTGCCCCTGTGTGACCCCCGTACCCCCGGGCCCCTCCCCCCCCCGCCCCCACCCCTCCACCATGGAAATATTCCTCTAGCGCAGTGCGTCTCCAGCCTGAGCCGTACCTGTGTACCAGACTGCATTTATTTTACCCAACATTTGTTTCTTCAACAGAAACATAAATGACACACAGAACGAAATTCTATTTATAGGCATATCTAAAAAGAATTTTTAGATATGATTTGAGTTATATAATATATATATATATATATATATATATACACTTATGTTATATAATTATGTAATATTTACCTACATAAGTACCTCCAAGTACCCCTAGGGCCCGGCTGTTGGGGGGGGGGGGGGGGCGGGGGGGGGGCGGGGGGGGGGGCGCGCGGGGGGGGGGGGGGGGGGGGGGGGGGGGGGGGGGAC
>JAOEHI010000007.1:1948037-1963001 GCA_025447815.1 Percopsis transmontana | reverse complement strand
TTTTTGTTTTTTGTTTGTTGTTTCTTTTTGTAAGGTTATATTTTATTTTTTTTTTATTTTTTTATACACTTTTTTTTTTTTATTTTTTATTATTTAACTAAATAATTAACTCCTATTACCCCTTGGGAAATGTTTTACCCCCCCCCCCCCCCCCGCTATCCCTCATTACGTCCTCTCATCTCTCTTATCTCTCATGTGAGCATGTAACCAAACACCCACCTAAATATTCACCACGCTCCACCGCACTAAACATGAACTTAGCCTTCAACATGTCACCGTTGTGTCACACTTTCAATGTCTTACCTCAGCATCAGGCCAAACCAACTCACATAAGAACGTAGTCTCTGTCAAATTGAACACATTGTGTGTTTTATACTGATGATATTCTGTTAAGAATACAGTTTATTTTTTGTCGTCTTGTGTATCTGGCGGCATGTTTCCGTTATGGTAATGGTTCATTGTGGCATCCATATCACAGTGTTACCATCCCAGCATGTGGTTGCTTGGATACATGCTTTACACTATAGCCTAGACTGTGCCATTGTCCATGTCACACCGTGTGTGTGTGTGTGTGTGTGTGTGTGTGTGTGTGTGTGTGTGTGTGTGTGATGTTCCTGCCGTGCTTTGGCGTGCGTGTGTCTCCACATTTGTCATCCTCTCACCAACAGATTATCAGAGCATCCTAGCAGAGCTGCAGTCGCCCGCCGCACTGCTCTCTGACCCACAATTCCTGGTGCCTGAACTCCCCGTCACCCCCACCCCTACCCTTGCCCACCAGCATTATCATTACCCAGACCCCATTCCGGGGGCTGACCCCCAGGCCCTGCCCTGGAGCCCGGAAGTAGACCCCAATAGTGGGGAGCCAGACAGCCCCCCTAGGAGCCCCCCCAGACCCTGCGAGCTCGCCCTGTCCCTCCCGGCGTTCGAGCTCCCCGATCCTCCGCCGGCGCCGGTCGGGAAGCCGCACATCGCTCTGAACGACCAGCTGCTGCTGAGCGAGGAGGACGACCGCTCCCTCCAGGAGGCCGAGCTCCGGCTCAAACACAAGGCGCTCTCCTCCCCCGAGAGATGGGACCAAGACAAGGACCTGGCCTACTTCACCTCCTCCCCGTCCATCTCATCCATCTCCTCCATGATCACGCCTCCGTCGCCCGAGCGAGCGCAGCAGCCAGAGGGACAAGGCCAGACAGACGAGGGCATCAAGCCGAGTGAGAAGGAAGTGAGCGAAGTGACAGAGGAGGTTGTAAAGATGGCCGCTGCAGAAGTAGGGGAAGGACACGGAGCAGGGGACCCAGGGGATAAGCGGGGGAGCACGGACGAGGTGGGAGGCACCGATGAATTTCGGGAGGGAAAATGGGATGCAGTGGCATATGACGGTTACATGTCGTTGGAGGGAAGTGACACCATGGAGGAGAGCGGGCAGTGCCAGCAGCATGGCAACATGGAGCCCATGTATGGGGCCGAGGGGCTGGGAGAGGTACAGGGTCTGACAGAAGCACTTCATCCATCAGAAATAGGTCCGGAGGTGGGAGGAAACAGTGGCACGGTGGAAGCAATGGCGGCTTGTGTATTGGCGGAGGTGAGGGTTCAGGAGGCGGGCGAGGAAACAGGTGCAGCCCAGCAAGGAGAAGGTAGTGAGGAAAGGAAGTCCCAGGGCGAGGGAAATGAGGATGGGGGAGGTGATGTGCATCTAGGGGGGGACAGTGTGCCATGTGAGGTGGAAAGTGTTGAGAACGAGGTGGAGACGGCATTGGAGGCCGAGGGAGAGCAGGCCACGGCGGACCTCTCCCTCCGGGACTCAGGTGGAGCGGCGGAGGAGCTCCCGTCTGCCGAGTCCGCTCCACACGAGGAACAGGAAGGTGGAGGTGGAGGCGAAGACATGGCGGAACAGGAGGTGAAGAACGAAGGAGGCTCAGAGGAGGAGGAAGAGGGCGAGGAGACGACCGAGGCCAGGGTTCAGGAGGTTCTTGCTCAAGTGGAGCAGGCAGAAAAAGACGTGTGTTCACTTCCAGGTTGGCACAGTGATTCGTCCAGCGTCAACGTGGAACCGCCAACGCCGGGCCGCAGCGTGAGCTCAGACCTGCTGGACAGACGGGAAAACAGGTAGGCTTCCACATTGCCTTTAATGGATATTATAGCCGCTGCCAGCAGCATTAAACGAGTTTAGGTTGTAAGATGGGGTATGTAACGAAGGAGGCGCGATCGCTGTTTGGATCTAATGATAGACAGTCTTGCTTTTCCCTGCACGCTTCTGCGTAAACCTAATCACGTGAAATACATTTTTGTTGATTAGCAAGACAAAACTAGAGTGTAAAATCGCTTTGATAACTAGATTTTGTTGTGTTGTGCCTAATAAATTGGATTTAGTTTAAACAAAAGATAGAAAAAAACCATAGGGGCGTGACGTAATCATTAGGTATATAAAACTTCCTGTTTTGGGCAGGGTATTTCCATATGTAGTGTGTACATGCAGCAGGATCACCTTTTTGCCTATACAGTCCCTTTCAGCTAAAGTCAAAAATTCATTGAGCGTATGTTTAATTGTCATTCATCATCTCTTACCAACAGCCAAGAGAACTCCAGTGACTCCATCACTTCCTCATCCAGGGCCGAATCAGGGAGGTCCCGGCAGAATGGCGACCATTCACAGCCCTCGCAGCAGGGCGACTCATCTAATGGCAGGAAGGAGGAGGGAAAGCTGGTGTCTGAGAAGAAAGTCCAGGTACTGTACAGCTAAAAGTTAGCATTCTGATGCACTGTAGCCAAGCTGTGGATTAACATTAGACCTCTGTAGTTGTATGGCAATAATTGTATTTTTAAGTGTTTTTTTTACAGGGGTGCTAAAAACTATTGTTCTACACATGTACCTTGCTGGCTCATTCCATATCTATAATGATGCCCTTGTGCATTCTTATGCAGGAAACTAGTGTTGAGTCCGGTTCAGAGGAGGAATGCACTGTAACCACCCGAATCTTCAGGCGTCGGGTCATTTTAAAGGTACCCCGCTTAGCCTGGAGGAAAGGCTGGGCTGGGACTTGGTTTGGTTTGGTTTGGTCTGGTCTGGTCTGGTCTGATCTATTAGGCACCAAATGCTCTGCCGTGCATTTTCATGGTTTTGCTTGGTTATGCTGGGGTTCTATTTGCACGCATGTGTGTGTTTGCCTGTGTGCACAGGTACACATATACAAGCATTCATGTGTATTTATTTGTACACATGTTTGTGTGTACATGCATTGCCACGCAAGCCGACATTGCTGATGGTATGTTGTTGCTATCAGATGGGCTGTTTGAAGACTAACCCAACATCCAGCCTCTCACTAGCTTGGATGTTTTCTTCTCTTCTTTGCAGTGTGGTGTTGGTGTACAACAGTGGTTCTCAAACTTGTTTGCATTCAGTATCCCTTTCAATGACTTTCCAAGACAAAGTACTTTACCAGAATTGTAACAACAGAAGAAAAGAACCTAGCATTTAGATTAAAAAATCGTTAAAGTTGAAAGGTTTTTCAGTCTGCAAATTTACAAATAAATGAATAGTTGGACAATGTATACCTTCTTTTTTTTTTAACCTTTTTGTAAATACTGTTTTGATTATGTTTTACTAAAGTTTCCTCATTACCCCCTGTAATACTGCCAAGTACCCCTAGGGATATGTGCACGCCCATTTGAGAAACACTGGTGTAGAGCACAAAGTGTTTGACTTTGTTATCTGTGACCTTTGGTCATTCCCTGATCACAAATACTTAACAGGGGGAGCAAGCAAAGAATGTCCCAGGCGAATCTGTGACAGAGGAACACTTTACAGACGGAGACGGTAACCTCATCACTAGAAAAGTAACGTATGAGTGTTTTTCCCCCCTCATCCATTCAGCACTGACATTCTAACCTTTTAGAAACCCATTACAGGGAGTTCACATTTACAAAAGAAAACCACACCTCGTCTTCATTCAGTTCCATCAAATTGTCCTTCCTTGTTCGTTCGTGTCATTTTCTGCTTGGGCCAGGTGATCAGGAAGGTTGTCCGACGTGTGTCAACCCCAACACCGGAGGTCCAGGGAGGGGACAGGGCAAAATGGGACCAAGGAGACCCCTACCCTAGTCCCATCCTGCCGGAGGAGGACTCTGAGGTTGGCATGACAACAGGAGATGGACGTTATGGCCGCCATTTGAGGGTGTTCGGGGGTTAAAACTAAACAAAATGTTGTTGTTAGAACTTGTAGCTATGAGATCCATTATAATGTAATGGTCAATGCTTGGCATTTGAAGCAGGGGGTGGAATTGGTTTGATTATATATTGATCAGCTGGTAAAAAGTTTGAATGAATTTTTTATTAATCCTAATGACCATTTCTGAATGAATCTTTCTCAAAGAAACAGAAAACATGTGGAACCCTTTGGGATGCATACCTCAAATGGCGTGTTCTTTTTGTTTTTGATGTCGCCTGGCGGGCAAAAGGGTGCTGACCCGACACCCCTTTGGTTTTCATGTCCTCTACTAAAGTTCTGGGTTGAGCTTGAATCTTGACTGACCCGTTTATCAGTTGTAGAAATACTCATCTATAATAATCTAATTTCTCTACTACTAAAAACAGTGAATTTTCTTCTTTCAGGTCTCCTTTACTGTGCCATTTGGGTCATACATGCCCTACTAACAAAGCTAACGTTTTAAATATGCTTTGTTAAAAATGCATAGGATAAGTTAGATACGTAGAATAACCTATTTTTGACCTTATCTAGTCACAAGCTGCAACTATGCTGTTGACTCCTGATATGACAGAATCATATCAGAAAATCCAAGGGCTCTTTGGGAAACCCAATTACAATAATAATACATAAACCAATTATCCTATGCATTTAGTATGCTGGTTTCAGGTTTCTCTTCAGTATACACTATATAGTATACAGTACTGCTTTTCTCCCTGGCTCACTTGAATTGGTGCTCTTGTTTGCAGTGTTGGATTAAAACTCATTTTCCCTCCCACTCAGAAGATAAGAGCTACAGTAGGTGTCTCTCAACTACATGGTTCTGTGTGTCAATGTCTTCCAGCAAGGTGAAGGAGCGAAGAACAGCAGGAGAAAGGAGGACAGGAGGTCAGGAGAAAAGAAGCCGCGCTCATAGTACTGGTTGTGATGTACCAGGTAGACTTTTATTAACTTTCATTCAAGATCATTGAAGCAAAGCCTACTTCACCGCCATACATACATATGATGCATCTGTTGTGTATTTTGTTGTGTTTTATGTATACACTATTACATTCAATGCTGTATTATTAGCGTCATTCTCAAATGAAGCGTCATTGTTATTCCTGACCTACTAAGTTCTACTACAGTGCTCTTCAATTCAATTGAACTATAATAATCTATTCAGCTCTGCTGTAGTACAATTACTTATTTTCCATTCTTATAGTATTTAGATCTACTCTGCTCTATTCAGTTCTTCTCCTCCCTTCTCCATTCTTCTTTGTTAACTTCACTGTACTCAATTCTTTTTCATTTTCCCCCTTTCATGTTCTTCGGCGCCACCTACATACAGTAGAGGCTCTGTCTTATTGACGCAAACAGCCTGAAAAACGGACAGATGTCTGAGCTCTGGCAATACTTTTGCCTCTGTCAGCCTGTGTGTGTGTGTGTGTGTTTGTATGCATGGCATTATGTTGTCACAATGACACCATGTATGTCCACCCATTGTCTGTAAAATCCCCAACTGAGGACATGCTGTTAATCCTTAAACCGTTTCTCTCCGTGTGGCTTATGTATGCATTGAATCATTACATTTAAACTAAACTAAAGAAAGGAAAATATGCTACTTCTGCAGTATCTGCTTTGAGCAACTGTTTCTATGGTAACCTGATTAAGAGCTCTTGTTGTGGTCTTATTATAATAATATTCAAAATATCTTATTATATCAGTGATCATCCAAAAACTGATGTTCAAATAGTCGTGAGATCAAGGCAAAAAAAAAGAAATCCTACAGAAAAACAAATATTTAATTAATATGAGTGTTATTTATGGACATATAAAATGTATGACCATAAAATATTTTATTTGTGCTCTAGAACCACTATAAAACACTATTTTCTTTTTCTCAGGTTTGCAGGAACTGTGTTTCCTGGGACGAAAAGTCTTGAGGACTTGAAAGGTCAAGTTGTGGAACTTCAGCTGGTGGTCCAGACTGCAGTTCAACTTCAAACACACCATACCACATGGTTTTCCAACCAGAAGACTTGACCTGTGTGACTTTAGCATGAGCATGAAGAACTCCGTCCCTGTCAATCAAAGGAACCTGGGGGGTTCTCACTTCCTGACTTTGGGCCTGTTGAGGATGATTCTCCTGCCCGTTGTGTGGAACCTGATACGTGCCATTGGTCCGCCAGTGTCACCAGAGCTGTTGAGGAGCATCGTTATGGTAACGGAAAAGACTCCATGGCAGAACACCACACGGGTGCAACAACACACACACACTCCCCCTGTGACAAACGCTGGCACAAAGGTCATTTCAAGGAATGGGAGGAAAGATCGAAGCAAACAATAAAAACACAATAGATCGAACACTTCTGATTCCACTTCAACACTCGCCTTATAGTTTTTTCTTGGACCCATTATTTTCAGGATGTAAATTTGCTTTGGGGTTGTTTTTTTTCCTTCCTTTTTCAAACTGAAACTAACAGAAGTGTTTTGTCTGTACATAAAATGACAATGTGTAAAAATATCTAAAAACAAAACAAAACAATAAGTTGCAGGTTGAGAATGCACTGAGGATACTTTTTAAGTGCTTTTGAAATTTATTGAAATGGTTCCACTTTTAAGGAAGATTTGAGTGTAACTTCACTTTCTTGTATAATTAATTATTATAGCAGGTATAATGTTTGTATATGAAAAAAGCTGGTTCGATTTTAACAAGAAATTTCCAGAAAATCTGAAAATTTCAGTAGTTCCCAAAATGGGAATGGATCTAATCCTGCAAAAGCAGTCTTTCAGAGTACTCATATTTTCATGCATGCTGTTCACATTATTTTAAGTACAATTTTTACAAGTTTGCAAACACTGTATTCTAATGAAACATAAACCTTTATCTGTGTACACATATAGCCCTAACATTTGTCACCAATTTTATATTTTAAAAAGGATACCATTAAAAGCATTTATTGTGTTGGGAACAAGGAAACAGTATGAAGAAAAATAGGTTATATAGCTTATTGAGGGTTTATTGTCTTGTCTGTTTATGTAGAACTGAGGGGCAGCTTCTGCTACAAGAAAGAAATCATCTGATTGTAAATGCTAGTAGGCTGGCTCGCTGTAAAATTATATCTGTATTGTGTGTAATGGCTATAAGGTGTAGGAGTCTCTGTACACTGTTAGACTGTTTGTAATCATTTTAGCAGTGTGTCAAATTGATTTTATAAAGGCTACTGTGTGGAGAATGGGGCATTTCATTTTGGGTTTTTGGTGAGGTATTTTCTTCATTAAAACCCTACTCACATTAAGGTCACAAAGACATTTTTTGATTGTAGCTCCTAATAGCATATTATATGACAAAACACTGGATGGTCAAAACAATTATTTAAGCATTAAATAAATTGTGTTTAACTCTCAAACTGTGTGATCTTTTAAGGCTTGAGAATATGTATATGCAGTGTCGAATAGACTTGTTTTCGAGGTCATGGGCAAAAATTACTTTGCCTTAGGAATTCTTTGTATTGGTTTTTATTAGATACCCATGTAGTTATAGTGTGGTGTTCTACCGGTGTGATGGCGCAGACTTAGTGTGCTGATGTTTATGCTGTGGAGGACTTTTTAGGTAAATCAATTAGGGTATTGTATCACATCTCCTTATCCTATTATGTCAATCACGGGGTATAGAGAATCCTTTGATATGTTGAACTATCAATTTTGTTATTTTTGTTTGATATGTGTTTTCACCTGCGCTGATTTTTTGGATGTACAATTCTTACTAACAGAGTGAAGCCATTGAAATGTAACTATTCTAGCACTTTGATTATTCAAGGTCTTCTTTTAGAGGCTATAGCAGCAATGATGCCACCACAAATGTTTCAGATGTCTTTAAAAAAACAAATTTAAAAACAAAATAAAAATGCATTGTTTTTGCACTCTGTTGTTTCTGTTCTTGTCTTATTGTACATTGATCTTATCTTGTGGTGTGTTGCTCCCAGAAAGTGGGAAAATGCATAATAAAGTTTCTATTTTACTAAGTCAAGTAATAAGAACACATTGAAACAGTATCAACATAAGATTTTGTTGCATGTGTTTTTGTTAAAAGTGAGTAGTTAGTCTAGAGTCTCTAGGTTGACATCTATCCCAAGTATCTGGAGTAGAATAAGGAGATAGCGAATATGTAATTCTGAATTATCACCTTATTATTTCATTATCCTATTCTCATGGGCGTTTCATTATATCAATGCATGATATTTCCAGGATATGTACGGTTTCAGTTACTCTACTCATGGATGAATAGCAGTACTGGGAAATACCACTAGGTGCCACTATTTCGACACGCACGGGCAAGGTCACAGTCCGTTGTACTCCAGATTTCATTCCGCTGCCTATGCTTTCAAACGCTGTAGCTGCCGTTGTCTCATCCACACCGTCGCACAACCATGGCGGACAGTGCTAGTGAGAGCGACACTGACGGAGCTGGGAGCAGCTCAGCTACCCCGATGTCATCGTCTGCTTCAAATTCGGGAAAACCGAGCATAGTTATTTCACAGTTTCGTTTAGAGGAATTAACGAACCGACTGGCCTCGTTACAACAGGAGAATAAAGTTCTGAAGATTGAGTTAGAGACGTTCAAACTCAAGTGCAAAGCCCTACAGGAGGAGAATCGGGACCTTCGCAAAGCTAGCGTCACCATTGTGAGTAGCGTTAGCTTGTTGGCTCAAAACCGTTTGGAAGCTGCCAATAAGTTAGCTAATGGTGTGCTGTTGTTTGATAACTTGTATACTAGGGATGTGGTTGTCTGGCTGGGTTGCATGACCAGCCTGTTCATGTTTGAGCACCCACCCTGGCTAGCTGAGCTAGCTGAACACTAGCTAACGTTAGTTTGCTAGTTGGCCAAATTAGCCAATATGCTAAAGCTAGCCTGCTGAATAACGGTAGCGAGCTAGTTAGCTCGCTTTGTTTTGTTTTGTGTTGCTAATATGGGCTAACATTAGCCTTTAAGCAACATCAAGTTTGTCCGTTGGTCAGTCAGCACCCGACGAAAACTGCCAAGGCGTATGGTCGCACGGGTAATATCTGACAGACACGTTGTCACAACGCTTTGACCACTACAGCTAATTGAATACACGCAATAGCAGGGTAATGGTTGTAGCATATGCTTGGACCAATGCGTCATGTGTGCAATGGCTGATTCACCAAATTCTACTTGAAAGTTGTAACCGATATCTTCAATTGGTGAGAAGATTGGAAGGCCTAACGTTAAATTAGCAATATACTTGGAGGCCAAGCTCAGATTTTTGTCAGTGATTCAAACTGCACACTGTATACCCTCTTTAAAACTATGTGGCTTTGCGACCTATTGTGTTGCTTCTGTTGTTCTCATTGTGTTTAAACAAGTGACAAATTATCACAGCTTGCAAAAGAGAATTTGGCCCTGAAAGGAACAGAACGGAGGATGCAGCAACCCTCCTGACCACCAATGTCACCACAGCTTTGACAACTGTTTATAATGCCGTTCTTTAGAAATCCCCACATTTGTTTCACTTCTCCACACAATTCCTGCTATTAATATCTCTTGATATTTGTTGTAGATATATGCTTCCTCTCTGGCTGTTGGGCCTCATTGCAGCATTTGCCATGTGTGCATTTGTGTGCCTTACATTACGAAAGCTTTTTGAAAAACAGGCTAGATTGACAGCTCCTCTTAACTCTTCTGTCATCTCTCTCACTTACTTACATTTGTGTCTTGTATGTTTTGCAGCAAGCAAGAGCAGAACAGGAGGAAGAGTTTATTAGCAACACCTTGTTCAAGAAGATTCAGGCCCTGCAGAAGGAGAAGGAAACCTTGGCTGTCAACTATGAGAAGGAGGAGGAATTTCTCACCAATGAATTGTCAAGGAAGCTCATGCAAGTAAGTGATAGGCTTTAATCAGTTTCAGTTTGAAAAGCTCGTTAAAATAGACTGCTAGAATGCACTGAAACATTGCCTCCAACCCAATTTTTTTTGCTGTTGGCTGCATTTTAAACTCTATACTGAATCTAGCCCCTCACTCTTGAGTGTTCGACCAATGCCAAGTATTCGGCAGTGTTGCCAGCTTTGTGTTTGTGTGGAATAGCAGTCAGTGCATCAACACGAACTGTATTGGTTTTTGCCAGAAGGCTGGAAAGGCTCAAGATGACTTCACTGCGGCTGCTAGTTTGTGTAAATATCTCTCAAATGATTCTCCTCCCGTCTGTTATTTGGTTCGGCCCTTTTACCTCTTAGTTCCTCAGCAGCAGCGTTTACACTCTCACATTTTAAATGGCCGGCTGTAGGCTTTAGTAATAGTTGGTTGATGCCTAAAGAAGAGTGAATGGGCCAGGGCCACATACATGTGCTTCTGCGAACCGCGCTTGAGAGCCCATACAGATGGAGTTGTTTAGGCATTGTGTTATCTTGCCTGTTTTCGAACACGAAACAGACCTGCATCTGCTGCTGTGTCAAGTGCTGGTGTTGACACACAGCCGCGTGTGTGTGCGACTTTGGGAATTAATTCTGCAACCTGTTTGTGTGACTACTTGTGTAAAAGGCACTGTCTGAACACTATTAGTTCAGACGTATCGGATAAAACGGGCTGCCGTACCTCATGGAAGATTTAAACCGACACCAACCTCTCAGCAGACTGTAGACTGTAGGCGCCTGAGATATCTGCTAGTAACTAGGGATGTCCCCTTCAACTTTTTTGGTATCCTGATCCGATACATTCAATATTTATAGCTGCCGATTCCCATCCGATTTAATACATTTTTAATCACATTTATGCGGCTATAAAGTACTAGTATAACCGTGTCTGAAATGTAGTGTCGGGAAGGTAGGAAATACTGTAACACTTTAGGCCATAGTTGTAAGAAAAGACAACACAAGGGCTGGGATTCTACACTGTCTCCGGTTTATTAACAACCCAAAAATATGCAACAACTTATTCTACCTTCTTTCATACCCAAAATAAATAGACACGTCCCAAAAGTATCACCGAAGACAAGTGTAGGTGTGCAGCATGTCTAGACACAGACAAGAAAACGGCAAAACTCTTAAAGCCGTAAAGCGTAACTTTGTGGAGTGTCATAAATATACACTATATAATGTATACAACATTCTGACCGTTACAATACCGTGGCTCCAAATGCGAAAGCCTACATTCTCTTCCACCGAAATTAGCTTGTCATTCAAAAGAAAGAAATTAAATTATTTATTTTCCTCACCGTGTCACTGTCTCGACTAGATTTCTCTCTTCTCTTTAAGTGCCTAATTAGATTAGTTGTATTAAACGAAACTCTGTTGCCACATCTTCTCATAAGAGTTGGGCTGCTTTGAGTTTACAATTTAAATAATTTCCACACAGCTGACATTGTGATAGTTTGTAGTTTCAAGCCATGCGGAACGTTACAATATGCACATCTAACGTAAATTAGACAAATATGGAAATCGCACGGGCTCTGGATCGTGCCATGGTTGCCGATACAATCAGTTGAAAAAAGGCCTGGCTTGGTTCCGGTCTTTGATTTCGGATCGGGACATCCCTACTAGTAACGAATACCTCACAACCCACATTCAACAGACACCTTATTCAATATTGCCTGATTTAGTAATTCCATTTAGAATATCCTCTAGCTCTTTTAGGTTGAGACTTCATCAATCTATTTTATTGCTCTCAACGAAGAGCTGATTGATAATACTACTGTACCCATAATGCTGTGCGGCATGTACACTGAATCATTCTTAGTGCTATGGTTTGACTGACAGACTCTGACTGACACATTTTGTCACCCAGCCAAGGTAAACTCAGTATTTTATGTTCTATCTATGGATTGCAAATTTGCAGAGATAAGGAGAAACAAGGACTTTCACTCACTGCACCAACACCAGCGGAGGTGGAGTCCTGAAACTCCATAGTTAAGGTGGTGTTAAGAGGAAATAATGTCTTTCTGGGCGTGTCCTAGGTCTATGACCACTTTTACGGAGCAGTTGTCGCTGTACCAGTCTATTGGTTGTACATTTAAAAAAAAAAAAGTCTTTCTCCTAATTGTTTTGACTGTAATAATGTTTCTAAGTATGTTTTCCCAGTCTTTTTTTCCTGTAAGTGAACAGTTAGTGTCCCTTACTAATAATTTATATAATCTATCACACACTTGTCCTGTTTTGAACCTGCAGTTAGCCACACCCATATTAAGTACTCAGAGGCTGCCAAAGATTGTTTGGTTTGGTTGCCTCTGGCAAACTCCACTCAAACAATTATTTGTCGATGTGCCTTCTCTGGGAATTGAAACCAGACAAAAAGCTAAACAGTATGTCAAGCATCCCCGTCAGATGAATTATCTCAATGTGCAGGCTGCCCACTATGATCTG
The DNA here is from genome assembly GCA_025447815.1 of Percopsis transmontana. Classification (NCBI taxonomy): domain Eukaryota; kingdom Metazoa; phylum Chordata; class Actinopteri; order Percopsiformes; family Percopsidae; genus Percopsis; species Percopsis transmontana. Next base: position 1,950,443 of record JAOEHI010000007.1, on the reverse strand, counting down.
ACATCAATCCCTTCACTGCAGTTATTAAATTATTTTTGTGTGACTCAAAAAGTCCCATCTGCTCTCTCTTCTTTCACCGTCCCTCTCCTTGGTGTCTTTCCATTCCACCTTTTTCCCCGTTGGTCTGTCCCAGCTCCAACATGAAAAGGCGGAGTTGGAGCAGCACTTGGAGCAGGAGCAGGAGTTCCAGGTCAACAAGCTGATGAAGAAGATCAAGAAGATGGAGAATGACACCATTTCCAAGCAGCTTACCCTGGAGCAGGTATGCCGGTCACAATTGAAGAACTCCTAGTCCACAAATGCAATGAATGTTAAGGTACAATTAGCTTTTGCTATGGCCTCAGACAAGCATTGGTCCAAGGCAAATGGACAGATGAAAGATTTCCTTGCCATTATCAAAACATTGTGGCTCATTTACAGTTATATTATACATAACAATCAGTTATATTGATAGCTTCTTACCGAAATTGAATAAAGAAATTCCGTTTAGCATCTGTAATACAACCAATAAGATAATCCTGTTTCCATTGGCATATGCTGCACTTGTTAAGCAGTGCTTGCTGTCACTTTATTTTATCAACCACTGTCTGAATCTCGGCTGCTTTGGTTTCTTGTTTCACCAAACGTATGTCTGCTGGACCATGGGTGGCATACCATATGTTCAGGGTCCGAAATTAACACCCGCCAAGCACAAATGGCGGGTAGATTTTCCGTTTGGCGAGTACATCTCAGACGACTACCCGCCACTCTGGCGGGTAAAAGTTTGTGCCAAAATAGTCATGTAATAAAACGCTTTCCTGAGAGTCTCTAGCACATTTTGATTTACGGGCACTGTGCTTTTGTCCTCTGTTTGGAGTTTGACATACACACACATCCGTATTCCGTGAACCCCGCCTCACTCTGCCTCTTATTGGCTGACACCGACAAAAAACGAACGAACAATCAGAAGAAGAGTAGGGGCGGGTATTCGGGGAATGCAGGTAACTATCACTTGCCACCGGTCTGCTCCTACCGTGTCAAAACAACAACATACATCCACATGGAGAGAACCGAGATGGTTGCTAAGTTGCTCTTTGTTGTGTTAGCCATGGCAAATTCAAGCCAAAGTAAACTAACAAGTGTGCTGCGAGCGCTCGGGCTCTTAAAATAATGATACTTTCTCCTTATAATAATTATACTTTCTTGCGGATGCATTGGCTATTTCTGTATGCAGACCATATGCCTGTGCTTTGGAATTAGCGATCTTTATAACTACGTCTTCTACGTGCACAAACTGTTTAACAAGCACAATGTTGGTGCAATGTTAACAGATTCGATGAAAATGTTTTTATATGCCTCGAACATTAACTAAGACTACAACTTTACTCACGAGTTTCACTAGACTAGGGCATTTCATGGTTGTTCAGACAACAAAAATACAATCGGTGATCTTTCATAACTACAATTTCTCTCGGCACAAACTTTCACATGCTCAATATTGGTGTAATGAAGAGATTCGCTAGAAAAAAGGAAATGCGCGCCCCCCCCCCCCCCCCCCCCCCCCCCCCCCACGGGACTGGAGGGTGAATAGTAAAATATATTTTTTTTTTTAATGAATTTATTATTATTATTACTACTACTGATCAATATATTTAAACAGTTTTGCTTCAAATTTTGCTCTGGCCAACATTAAAGCCTACCCTATTTTCTAAATGAAATACTGAAACAAATGTAACCTATGTATATGTGACACAGAAAGGGAATTTATTATTTTGGCCAGTAAAAAAAATATGCTTGGCCAGTGGATTTTTTTTTTTTAATCTACCAGCCACCTTGGCCGGTGAGTCAAAAAGTAAATTTCGCACCCTGCATATGTTTCTTTTTTTATGCCATTCTTTTCATCACTCCTTGGCAGAAATGTTTCTTTTTGTTATTTCTGTCTTACTCACTGTGAGGTGCAGGCCTATAGCACAAAGGGACTGAGGGTAATCTGGGTGTATGAATTACCTTTGCTGGTTTGGTTTCAAGGTTTTTGTTCTGCTCAATGTCTTTTCTGTTTGCATTTTATTCTGCAGCTGAGGCGCGAAAAAATTGACCTTGAAAACACATTAGAACAGGAGCAGGAGGCTCTGGTTAACCGGCTGTGGAAACGCATGGACAAACTGGAGGCAGAGAAAAGGTATCATTGCCCAACTAGGTCAGAACTCGTACAGAGTAGGCCCCACAGTATGTGGCCAGTGGAAAATGTGATTCGTTGAATTCCCTGCTTGAATATTGAAAATCAGTGAAGGGCTACTAGAAGAGTTTTAAAAAGAACTACCTTGTCATTCAAGCAAATGTAAGCCATATAAATTACCTATAAAGTAAGTCTGGCGTTACATTTTTAAGATGATGATATTTTCTGTCTCTATCTATCTCTCATATATA
>JAOEHI010000007.1:1909978-1947937 GCA_025447815.1 Percopsis transmontana | reverse complement strand
GTAAATAGGGTGAGTTGCACACATGCAAGGAGAATGACAAAGCAATTTTCATGTTGGCTAGCTCTTGCAGCAGTATCATAAATGTGTTATTGGTAGCTTTCAGAGAAAACATATAAGTATAAACTCTTTCTGCATAATTTTTAAAATTGTAAGGAGCTTTTTTATTATTATCCAAGTTTTCTCCCTATTTGAGCTGTAAAGATGTCCCTCTTTTTCTAAAGGCAGTGAAGGTAGGTTGAAAACTCTAAGGCCATCATTTGTAAAATGTGTCACCAGAGGTGAAGGCTCATTCAGAATTATTACATTCATTAAATGCAGTACAGCCTATGGTAATGCTGTTAGTGGCTATAATGCATACATGTGTGGCATCTTACCTTCTATAGTGGATTACAGAAAAATTGCATGTTTTTAGCTCTTTGATGGAAGAATCATCATAACTTCAGGATGACTTCATACAATAAGTGTTTGTTTGGTTCTCCAGAATCCTTCAGGAGAAGTTAGACCAGCCTGTGTCAGCTCCTCCCTCCCCCAGGGACGTTTCCATGGAGATTGACTCACCAGAAAACATGATGCGGCATATCCGCTTCCTGAAGAATGAGGTGGAGCGGTTGAAGAAAAGCCTGCGGACCACTGAGCTGCAACGTGAGTGGTCAAGAAAACTGTCATTTAGGAAGGGGCTGGGCCCAGGTTGCCACTGAGCAGTGGCAGGAGATGAAAATAGTAATACTGACCCCTAGATAGGCGTCAAAGGGCAAACTCCCAGCGAGGGCTTGTTTTACAGAGCCAGGATAGAACAAGATACTCTTGAGGCTTTGAGCAGATCCAGGCAACACTGTAGTTTTAGTTACTTGTAGAGCTGTTGTAATGTAATGTAATGAAGCATTTGTGTGGAAAGCTACAGTTTCTGGGAAGTGGGAGTTAGCCATGATTCATCTAGTTGAAACGCTTTTTCCACCTTGCTGTCTTTTTTTTTTATTTTATTTTATTTTTTACCAGAGTTACAAACTGTTAAATTTAGGAAACTTGCCGTTTCCAACAATAAGTGGCTGTTGTTTTTTTAGTTTTTTTTTTTTTTAGTTCCCATGTCAAAAAAATACTTGCACAACTTTGGAGCATGTGTGAGATAGTGTACATAATATATTACCTTATATATCATGTACACTGTATAAGTGCCCTATTCATCATTGGGTCAATTGCAACAAAACTCTCCATCAAGGCTACTTGTGGCTTAAATCATAAACCGTTATAATTACAATTAGTTCATTTGGAGACGCTTTTGTCCAAAGCGACTTACAATTACATGCTACTATGAGCAGATAGGGGTTAGGCATCTTGATCAAGGATGCTTAGATGTAGGCCAACTCTGGGGCTTGAACCCACGACCTTCCAGCTGGGAGTCCAACACCCAGACCACTAGACTAACCATTTGCATAGATCACAGGCAGCTACAGCAAATTTCTTTTTGCACATTGATAGCTCACTAGGTTTGTCTTTTGGCTAAACGTGTTTCTCGCTTTTAAATTTAGGCCAGGGTTATGAATTGAATTCAGTGTTAGAAAGGCTGAGACATGAACATGCACATGGTGACACCAATCATATCGCAAATAAACTAGACTCAGCCTTTTTCAGTGAGGTTGCCAGAAAGTCACTCTTATCCCTACGCATCGTCGTATCAAGCCCTCCTGCCCCGATAAACTCTCACCCGCCCAGCTTTAATCGGTGTCCCTGGAACACGACACGGCTCAGTAATTGATATGGACCAGCACGGAGTCCAGGGAGGCCTGTGGTATCAGAGATGCCAACTCAAGTTATGCTGCATCTGCGTTATCTAGTATTAGGCACACTGTACCAATCTTGTTACTTAGTGTGCATGTAGGAAGAACAACTGTCCAACCTGGGGGGAAAACAATTAATTAAACAATAGATAAACAGAATTATTTTTTTATTTACTAATCGGTTAAGTGATGATATATTAATAATGTGCCTTTTAGCTTGATTAAAATGTGAGTGTCTACATTCATGTATAAATTAAATACTGACATTATTAGACACGTTTTATGTGCAACTTGTCAAAAGAGATTCTTACATTATTTGAGTCACTAGGGGGAGTTGTCACTCCAGCATCAATATGCGCCATATGTCCTGAGAGGCTTAGGCAAGGACCAGACAGTACTGCTGACAGACTGCTACTAAGTTGTGTAATTACAAACTAGTCTGTACCCACTTTTATTGTTGGGACCATTTCTCTAAAATATCAAAAATATTAGGACTATTATAAAACAGCTTTAATCAGTGTGTTTCAAGTGGATTATGGGTTTAACCAAGACCCATAATCTATATTTTAGCTGTGCTCTCAGCCTTGATGGTAGTGACCAGAGCGGTCCTGTGTTGTGTCCCCCTACCCAGACACGGAGAAGCGTGCCCAGTACATCGAGGAGGAGCGGCACATGCGGGAGGAGAACATCCGCCTGCAGAGGAAGCTTCAGAGGGAGATGGAGCGCAGGGAGGCACTGTGCAGGCAGCTGTCAGAGAGCGAGTCCAGCCTGGAGATGGACGATGAGAGGTGAGAAGAGGGGGAAGATACCGGGGCTGGTTCTTGGCTCCAGTCCTCCTGAAGAGACACATTACCTAGCAGCTCCAGAGGAGCTGTTTAGCAGCCTCCTGTGGAGAGGCTAAAGCAGTCACTAACACATCAGTCTTGAATATGTAAAGCAGTTATTACCAATATCAACCAACACTAGAGGCAAAAGTTAACTCCTAGAGTCTTCATTTGCTACACAGTGCAGTGTTTAATCAGTGTATGTCCCTTTTCTGTTATTCCTTGACATTTTTGATATACCCATTCCTCACATACTTTCAATGTTATGTGATTAGTCCACTTGGAAACGCACTTAGGTTTGTTTTTTGCAGGTGTTTTGAACCTCCAAAAACTTGCCTAGACTACTGCTATTGACTATTGATCATGGGCCCTACAGGTGTGAAATACCGCCTTCATCCTCCCACAGCTCATTCCTACATAATGAATGCATTCCTGCATAGTTAACAAGGAGGAGGCACGGCCTATCCGTGCTCACACTGAGGTTCATACTCACTATTATGTCTCCACGATAGCGTGGCTGGAGGCATTTTGTGTTTGGGTTGTCCATTTTATTTTATTTTATTTATTTTTTTATTTAAATTAACAAACGCGCGGGGACTCAGCGATGAACTGATTTTTGGTGGTTAAAGCTCAACGTCACTGTGACCTCATGTACGTCTCCTTCTCGTGAACATATCTTGAGGGAATTTCTGCAAATTCAAGCAAGCCAATTTATTTATATAGCACTTTAAAATACAAAAAAGTATAATGTATGAAATGTTCAGCACATATAAGACACAAAATACAAATAAAACACTAAAATCAACATAAAAAAACCCTAAAGAGAACAAGTGGGTTTTTAGGAGAGATTTAAAAACCAACAGTGAAGAAGCCTGTCTGATGGGCAGAGGTAGAACATTCCACAGTGGAGGAGGTGCCACAGCAAAGGCACGATCCCCTTTGAGCTTTCGCCTTGCTTTTGACACACTCAGGAGCAGCTGGTCAGCTGACCTGAGTGGACGAGTGGGTGAGTAGAAGTGTAGGGGCTCAGATGTATGGTGGAGCTAAACCATTTAGGCCTTTTTAAAAGTCAATAAAATCATTTTAAAGCGGATCCTAAAAAGTATGGGCAGCCAGTGTAGTGAGGCCAAGATGGGGGAAACGTGCTCGTATTTACGTGTTCCTGTTAAAAGACGTGCATTTTCAGAAATATATATATATATATCTATCTATCTATCTATCTCTCTCTCTCTATATGCATCCCATTCCTGAGTCCCTACACTCCCTTCCATATGGACAGTACTAAACCACGCCCTCACCTCCACGGTTTAACATCGTTTCAATGTATTACAGGCCTTTTTTTCATAACAAGCATAACAAAATCGCTAGTAGTATGCCGATGTATCGTAGCTAGCTAATGTTACATCATTATTGCTGGTTTGTAGCTTTTTGTTGGGACCATGTGCATGACAAAATTAACCTAATTAAATGTGTCTATTGGCTGTTCTCCTCAGGTACTTCAATGAAATGTCTGCGCAGGGTTTGCGAGCGAGAACCGTTTCCAGCCCTATTCCCTACACCCCCTCCCCCAGCTCCAGCCGACCCATATCACCTGGTAGGTACACTGGCACAGTCGTATAATATCAATGAATACACAGCGCTGCATCCATAAAGCACACCTTTGATATCAACAAATGACTTATTGAAAGAATGGGACAATTCTTTGATAAGAAGCTAACGTTTATTATCTAGAGCACCATGTTCTAATTTTTACAATGATTAACGCATCATGTGCTTAGCAGAGACTGTATGGAGTATTTTGTTTTGTCAGCTTTAGGTATACCTATTTTTTGACAACGCCAGGCTTAACTGCCTCCCTGGGTGAAGTGGGTTGCCTCATGTGGTCTGTGTAACAAAGTCCAATGTCCATGATGCAGAATAAATTCCATAGTTATGTTTGTGTAGCCGGTAACGCATAGTAATGTCTACTTGTCACCTCTCAGGGGAGACTCGCAATGGCTTCAGCTTGTGTATACATGTGATTGTCATGCAATTAGCATCAAGGAATTTATAGCCAGTGCCCTAATTATTATCCACGCCCCCTTCCCCAGGTCTGTCATATGGCGCCCACACAGTCGGCTTCACTCCCCCAGCCACGCTGTCCAGAGTTGGCATCTCCCACTACAACGCCCCTGCCCTGCACGTCCACGGAAGCTCTTCCCATGCCGTAGCGGTCAGTACATACACATTTCCACTGTGTTACGGCTCACAGTTAGTCTTAAAGGGCTTCACTTTTCCTCATTTCTCACACAGCAAATCAATGACCCCCTCTAAACCTTAAGGGGCTGGTGTGCATTTATTGGCCAGAGAGGGCAGTGCTGAGTAAAGACAAGACACCGAAACCACACACGCAAAAAGTTATATTACCTCATCGTTACTAGGGTTAGGCATAGTCTGGATGAAATTAGGATACATAGTGATTACAAACTTGTTTCCACTATATAGAAATGACACAAAATGGGCAAAAATAAAACCTTAAGTACATAGGATTTGTTTATTGATCATTCTAAACATGGGCTAAAGAGTGTCTGCAACGGGAGCGTGATTTGGCTTGGCATGAGCAAACAGTCACGTTTATGTGGAGACATTTGGCGTCTGAGTAAATAAAACATTAGAATTATTTGTTTATGTCACTGACGTCCAACTAATTGTATTGACAAATTTTACTAGTAGAATACTGAAAAATTGTGAAAATTCCCAAACCTAATCGCTATACATCGTGCCGCTGATGTTCTGAACTACGGCTACAGTCTCTCTTAGATATTTTCTTCAGTACAAAGCACTTTCACCAAAGAGTGTACATCTTTGCTGCCAGGCAATGAGGCTCATGGAAAACTCTGGGTAATGCTGTCGCTTCTGCAAATAAATTCTTTGTATGGGAATCACTGGTCTGGATCAACCCTGATTCTGGTTTTTGGTATCTGCTCAGTACATCCCTACATACCGGTTAGTGTCTGTGGCCCTCATTTATCAATTTTGCGTACAAACCAACACAGATCCGAGCTCAGAAATCATCTTACAATAGGGTTCACGTGTGATTCATGACACCTTCGTATCTCGCCAATCCCAGCGTAAGAATGGTCGGGCGTTGATCAATCTGGCGGCGGAAAATGATCATCATTTAAATATCAATATTTTTGGTTTAGAGGCCTCGCCCCTAGAATTTGCAACATGGCTAAACGTAACTCGGCAAAAAAGAGGAACTTCTCTGACCTGGAGATTGAAACATTAACATCTCAAATCCAGTCAAACCAACTGGTACTATTTGACAGCCTGAAAAGTGGCATTAAAGGATCTAGGAAAAGTAAATCTGAAAGCTCTTGCTTTCAGATCTGCAGTTTCTTTCATAAGAAGCTAACGTTCTAATTTTTACAATGATTAACGCATCATGTGCTTAGCAGGGACTGTAGGTAGTATTTTGTTTGGTCAGCTTTAGGTATACACCAAGCTTAACTGCCTCCCTGGGCGAAGTGGGTTGCCTTATGTGGTCTGTGTATTAGACATGACATGCAAGGCGCTAATTCATGAGGGGAAAGGACCGTAATTTAAATGATTAATTTATTGCTCAGTAGTTAAAATTCTCTAACATTTACAAAATCGACTACGCCAGATTTACTATGCTGCACCGCAAATGTGCTGACTCAAACTCGACGTGAGATTTGAGTGTAGCGTCCGCGCACATCCACTTTGATGTATGCCATGTTTTGCGTGGAAAAAAGTGTACACCCAGTTTTCTGTCATACGTTCGTTTTGTAAATGAGGGCCTGCCCATGTGTATTAGATTCATGGAGCTTCCATGCGTTTTATGTGGACCTGGACCACACCCATGACAATAAAGTAGAATTATTTGTTCTTTCTCATCACATTGCCAAAAGCTGAAAAAGCAAACAAAGTAGACCCTTACCTCCATAGTGTTAGAGTTGCATGTAGGACATTGCTTCCATCTACCTATAATGAAGCCAGGTGAGTAACACGAAAGGAGGGCAAATTGCAAATCTGGGTTTATTCACTGCATTGTATCTTTTCAGGGCTTGGCCCTTCTTTTATTTCACCCTATAGATCCTGCTAGAAAATCAGGTTTGTTTGTTTTTGTTAGAAACCCCACAGAATAGCACATTCAGCATTTATCAGATGAGTGCCTACCTTGCATAACATTTCTCATACTTGGTTTATGGAAAAACAAGCACCATCACCAGCTTATCAAATTAGGTCAGATCAATAAACAAGAGCCACCAGGTCGTGTCTGTAAGCAGGTATTTCTTTTTCACTATTACGCATAGGCAATATCTTGCCTATGATCTATCCTATCCAAATTTGCTTTCATATACTGTAAAAGCAGCCTCTTCTCTTTTCTTGGGTCTATTAAGTAGTTTATCTTTCCTATACAAAAAGATTGTTCTAAAAAGCCGAGCTTCCTATTGACTTATTCTATTCTTATTCTGGGCTATATTGGTATCACCACTGTATCCCGGTCCATTGTACATGTCACCATTCTGGCCACCGAAAGAGTTAAACCAGGTGCTCACACGTTCACACTGACCTTTTGCCTTTTCCCCCCACCCCACATTCTCTTTGTAGTCCTGAAGCTTTTGGGACATGACTAGGGATGAACCGGTTACCGGTTTCACGATAAACCACGGTAAAATTCCCAACGCTTAGTATTACCGTTTTAAAATTGAAATTATCATTAAAATCGTGTTAGATTACGCTTTGAAAAACTCACTGTAAATATTGTCCAGGATCAACCAAAATTAACAACAGTCAACAGTGGGTCAAATGTGCATATAAGAGCAAGCTTTAAGCCTATTGCACACCACACGCGGAGCTGAAGGTGTTGCTAGGTTTTTACCTATGGTTTTTAGCCCCACCCTCATTTGGTTGATCCGACTGTTGTCAAACATTGTATTCATAACTCGCCTGAATTGATTGATATGATTGGTCTGAAATGTATCATTATTATTTCTAAGGGTGAACTCGTTGGTATTCTTAAATGTGGGAAAATGCCAAACTCGATCAAATAAAGCACATGCTGATTAAGGCCCCTTTATTCCGATCGCAGTTTGAATTGAAGTGTCCTTACTGAGTGATAAGGAAGAACTGATTGTGGCTGCCAAGTAATGCATCCCGTTATTTCATCTTGGGTGATTAATTATTAACCTGAGATTCACACTGAAATAAAGTTGCTGTTCTATGTCAACTTGACATAGCACAGCAACTTTATCTACTTTACTTTATCTACTGCTAAGTCTTTACATTGTCAAGTCCTAGTGTGAATGTCAAGACAAAACAGCCCAAAATGTGAGCGGCTAACAGTGTAAACGGTCCTACAAAAGGTCTTGCATCCCAGTGCCTTTCCCTGCCTATTACCACTGATTAATATCAGTTACTTTCTGCTAACAGTGTCTGCTACACTTTCTTCAAGTGGATTTTTCCTCCTTCTATTAAGTATGGCATGTGTTGCTCTGCTCAGGGTGGACAGGGTTTACTTGGTGTACACCTTAAAATCGTATTGCTGGAAACGCAGAATGTAGGCTAACACGGAGGAGTCTAATACTAGTCAAAGCACCCCCACACGGCCCACTCTGAGACGAGGCACAGCCGTGGCACACAGCCTAAATGCCGTGACTGTGATTTGGGAGGTCACGCAGCTCCTTGCCGTTAGGCCTCAATAACTCTGAGCTGCTTCAGGCAGCGGCCATGAAAGGCACATTCAGTTCCCCCACTGAGAGTTGTGTGCAACAAGGTTTTTATTTTTTATATCCTGCATGATGCTTGACCCCAAATAGAGGGCTACAGTTGGGAGTATTAAATCAGCTGACCGTCTTTCTCTCTCTTCCCTCCCCTTGTGTTTACTCACCAGAGGCCCTCCCCAAGAAGAAGTGCAAGCCCAGACAAATTCAAGCGCCCGACGCCCCCGCCCTCGCCCAACACGCACTCCGGGGCCCAGCAGGCTACGCCCCCGCTCCCCCCACCGCCGCAGCCTATGGTGCAGTCCATGTCGTCCCCGGCGGCCATGTCGCAGCACGCCGCCACAGCGCAGCAGCCGTCCGCCCAGCCTTAACGCCACAGCTCCCCTGGTCCCGGCGTGTGAGCGCACACGACACCGTATGCCACGACGCTCTCTCGCAAACAGCAGCTTCCATCTTAACAGCCCTGGAAGTCTCTACTCTTCCCCCCCCCCTCTCCCATGAGGGAAAAAAATATGTCCAGCTTCAACATTTTGTGTGGTGAGGGGGTAGGGGGGTAAGCCGGCACAATGTTCTTAAGAAGCAGGCCGTTACTTACCTTCTCATAAAAAAGGAATGGACTTACTGAAAAATAACTGCTTCGGGGATTTGTAGGCCGATAATCTGTTCAACATCTTGTTGTTTTTTTGTTTTTTTTTAAGTTTTTATTCCATACTATTCGCTTGAGACTGTTGCCGATTTGACTTTGTCTTTGTGGCGCTTATGAGGTAGCACATATAGCAATGTCCCATGCTGTTCTCTGATTGATTTGATGTTTGGATCCGTGGATGTATGTATGCTAGATATACTGGATGGGTGGATGCTCTCTGCTCTTTCCAAGCCTATAACTCCATTGCAGTAGTGTGCTGCACTCCTCCCCTCTCTAAAGCAATGTAAGAGTTTGCTGCCGCCACCCTGACGTTTTAACACCGCTTTGATAAGTCAAGGAGAGCAGATGATAGAAGTGTGCTCAACTTAAATAGGACTAACTCCATTATAGGGCGTAGATCAAAAGGAGCTAGCAGCGCCACAATGTTTATATTTTGCTTCCTGAACGGATTCAAAAGCTCCACTGCTCCACAATAGCAAAGATGATGATAAAAGAAAACAGCCAATCACATCAAGGAGAAAGGACAGTGAAACACAAACCGAGGATATAAACTTTAGTCTGAGGTATATAGTCATGTACTCATGTCTCTTCTCTGCTCTCATCTCGCACTGGTGTACTTCTGACAGCTTCTATCATCCGTATGGATATTCCTCATCTGAAAAAGTAAAAAAAATATAAATAATTAATCGCTCTTTACACTAAATATACATACTGCTAAACATTCTAAATGAATGGTACTGTTGAACTAAATTTCTATGTATGATTAAAGCTCTTGAGAAGATGACTGACCTGTCTGGTTTGTTTTTGATTTTTCCTGAATGTAAAGGGTTAAATTGATTCAATACAAGATACTACTTTATTGATTCTTTTCTGCTACAATTTTTTTTTTTTAATAAAATATAAACTTATAAACTTAACACAACAAAAACTATTATTTTGATGTGCGAACTGGCTAACGGAACATTTATCAAGTGCAGCATGGTAGCTTTATCTGCAAGATTAATGATTTTCCAGAGTTGTGATTCATAGATTGAAACTCACTGATAAAGTTCCTGTTAAGTCCAGCCCTGTAATTTACATGTGAAACAAGTGGTAACAAGAAAGTATACAATCCCTGACACCTCACTGGATAATCCTCTTTTCAACCTCTGACTACTATTGCATTTACTCTGACTCACATCCCTCCCTCTTTTTACTCCTGGCGGTGTGCCAATCAGTTCCTACTCAACCTGGTTTTGTCTGGTTCTTGCCAGTTAAAGGTTGGAACAATGCTTTGTGACTCCAGGATTTAATATTGTGCTCTTTTAACAATTTTGAGAGCAATGACCTACAAGGAAGTGGAGCGATGGGATATCTGCCCAAGACATCCACTTTACTATCAAGATCTCCTGCTGTTCCAATGAACCAGACCTCATTCACACAGATGGTTTTGCCAAAAACACTAACCCCATTGAAAGGGGTACACTGAGTTCACTCCTGAGGCCAGTCCTGTGTTGTTTCTGCCGTGGTGCAAGGTGCAACCTGAACTAATCCAAGCAGCAATCTAAACTGGAGTCTCAGGGCAAGCATGCTGCGTTACTCAGTGGCCTTTAAATCTCCCCACCCTCACGCGGCCTTGTGTCAGAACCAGCATGGCCATGTATCTCAACCTTGGGGTGTCGCTGGATGTTAACACCAACAATAATACGCACATGACTTTTAGGGAATGGCACAGCAGGTTTTCCATTTCTCTGGTCTCACTGTTACGAATGTGTGCACACGGGAGGTTTGGAAAGCAGGAGAAAATACAGAATCATATGTATAGAAAAACTATTTGGGAAATGTATCGAGACAGGCCTATAAAAAAATAATAAATATATAAAAACAACATTATCCAAGCAAGTGAAATTCAATACCAGCATTGATTATACAGGGAATTTGGTGTCTTAAATCATAATGGTATTAACTTCAAACTGCCCCACATTCCTCCTTTTGCCCACCCGCTAGTCTATCTGGCTAAAACTGGTTTGGAATTGTCAGTGCAGTTACCAGTGTGGGTTCTGCACTTGTTCCTTTGTCTTCACCTTTAAAGGACAAGGGGATTATAAATGCTAAGTCTTTCCATAAGACCCTTCCTTACGCTAGATTTAATGAGAAAGCATCAAAGTCGCTTAAGAACATTTTGTAGTTTGTGGGAAAGGCAGTTTGACCATGTGTCCCTTTCTCTGCTACTCTTTAAATCACAAATTGCTATTGATCGGAGGTTATACCAAATAGTCTACAGCACTGTAATCATTCAGCAGGGTGGGACGGCATTACGTGATCATGGATCTTTCCGTCTGGGTCAAAATGTACCAGGCTGTGAACAGTACAGAAACGGTGGTTGCAAGTGTCCCCGCAGCGTTCAGGGATATAGGCCTACTCGCTTGTGGGCTCGACTACACCCAGTCCACTAGACCAGTGGTTTTTTAAACCTTTTGGAGTCACACGCCCCTTTTAAGTTGAGCGTTTTTCTGTGGATACCTTTTACATGAAACGTACTGGGCTATGTGCCAAATAACGTGGGGGAAATATCACATTCAGGCCAGGACAGCATGAGCATCCTATATTGCTGATGATGTCGCGTTATTCCTACACAAATGGCAACAATGTCTAGTGAGCCTCCACATAAATATTTTTCTCTGATTTGTTCACACGTATAATTGCATAGTTTAATAAAAGTAGATACTGTACGTAATCGTAAATATTGTTCTAATCCAACACAATTGTGTAGCCTACCCTACGATGTAAATTTCGCGTCTTTCGACGAAAAATCCATCGGATTTGATTTGTAGTTTTAGGGGCCCCGGTCGAATAGCCAGCCAGGTAGGCTGCACGGATGTTAGTGTGCAGGTATGTGCGTTTGATCGCAGTATATTTTCACAACACAAAACGCAGTAATATTTACTACGACAATATGATGACTGAAAACGTGAAGGTTTATTGAATATATTATTTGTGGTTATCTGATCAACATTACCTTACACTGTGCTCCTTTTTGCGGTCAGGCGCAACGAGGAGGGAGCAGCTTTCTGCTCATTTTGGTATCAGCTTATCCAGCACAAACGGCTTTGAACCGGTTTGTTCGGCGGCTACCGGCCGGGCTGTTACTAGACAGTATGCGCATTGCTGATGCTGGGTGCACTGTTTGCACACGGACCACAAGCAGTGTACCTCAAAAGGATCTGCGTCCGCATGCGATGCTTTACTAATTGCTATTCTAATCGGGGTTATAACGGGGACACCATCCTTAATGGAATCTCCCTGTAAGAAAACGCGCACTTCTGCAGGTGCTTGTTGCTGTTATTGTTTATAGTGAGGTGAGTGGCCTACATGTTTGCATTTCATTCAAACAACAGTGCATTTGCATTTACTGTAAAATACGTTTATAAGGCCAATGTTCCGAAAAGAGCAACATTTTCAAGACTAGAGGCTCACTTTACTTCGCATTTGTTTATTATTGCTAACAACAACGAGGGGGGCATACACAGTTTGTTGGCATGTCAACTTTGTGATTGGCTGATGCCGCTGCGTTGTGCATAAAGGGCAAAAATTATTCATGACAGAAAGTCGAAAGTCATCTTAAATCACCACAGGATGTCAGGCGTGCCTCTCCCAGGTCTACGTCTGGTGGTAGGCTACTAGACTTGAGCAATTGAATTAGTTCGTGCAAAAACAGGTTAAAGTACAAAAGGACGCGCCATCGTAGTGTCTCTCCCCCCTTCGAGGTGTGGTTTTAGAGCGAGGGACAAAAGGCAGTCCGCCATGAGTAAGTGCAGTCAGTCCGTGTTCAGGACCTAAGACAGCTGACCTGCCTGCTCAGCCAGGCAAGACCTGCAACAGCCTATTCTATCAAGGCTTGTGTAGGTGGGACTTTAATATTATCAGGGCACGACTTTTTAAGGAGTTAGCACTGTACTCTCTTAGTCCAAAGTTCTCCCTCCTTTGGAATCAGTCAAATCCTATGTTTATCTTATTATTTGATAGACAGTTTGACTTGTACACAGATTAGGTTTTATCATGCAGTATGTTGCTTGGTTTTGTAGGTCCAGACAACAGCACCGGCACCATGTCTACATCAGCTAAGGCTCTGGACGGAGGCTGGGGTTGGGTAATTGTCACCGCCTGTTTTATAGCCCAACTGCTGTCCTATGGATCGCCCCTGTCGGTGGGTGTCCTCTACCCGGAGTGGCTGCACACCTTCCAGGAGAGCAAGGGAATGACGGCCTGGGTGGGCTCCCTGGTGTCGGGAGTGGGGCTATTAGCCAGTGAGTATTGCACATGTCTAAATTGATCCTCAGTGGCATGTTCCAGACTAGCCTGATGATGAAGTGACAAACCTGCATGGAAGATTCACCTGTGGGATTTTAGCATTTCCTTATAGTAAGCCTACTGTAGTATGTTGTCACAGATAAGAAAACAAACAGCAGACAAAATTCTGCTCCAAAGTCTGTACTAAATAATGGTTTAGAGCGGAGGCTAATATATTGCATGCTCCATTTCAAAGGTTTTAATCTGTTTATATAGACTTACAATTACATGCTATACATGGAAACATTTGATCTGGTTAGTTATTATTTTAGTTTTGGTTTCATTTTGCAATTTTGCGAGGGCACTAAAGAACTTTGCATGGCACACCTACTGTACATCCTGTCGTCACCTACGTTGGCTGCGTCTCCCTATTGAGGTTTTCCAGCTGACGTCAAATAACGTGATTTTTGTCGATGCCGCCATATTGGAGGTAAAGAAATGTTGATTTCCAGTGACACACCTGCGGTTGAATCCGATCTTCCTTAATCGAGTCTTCTAAACAACTTGGATATCTCAAGTAAGAAAACATATCAACAGAAACTCAACGAGGCGCGTATGCGATCAATACTTTAACTGTAGATGTGTCACTATTGGAAGTCAAAAAATGTTGACCTCCAAAATGGGAACAGTGACGTGGTCAGAATCCTCAATACTTGACATTGATTGGTTTGTAGACTTGCATGTGTCTGACGTCGATGTGTTGTCAATTCGGGCTTTTCTATCATTTGAATGGAGAAAAAGGAATGAACAGATTAATTTAGTTGACTTTGGATTTCTTCATCGGACCAAATTACAGTACCTCTTCTCCTCCTCTCCCCATGTGCTACCACGGCTCATTTTACTTCTCTCCTGGTTCTTTTTCTTCTTCTATTGTTTAATGGGTGACGATAGCTTGCCTCAACTTTTTGTAATTGGTCCGAAAGTCCGAACCATCCAAAAAAGTGTTTTCACACTGCCAGGGAACCGAACCATGGTTCAGTTTGATCCGGACCGAGACCACCTTTTTTGGTCAGACCAAATTTTGGTCCTCTGGTCCAGACCGTGGTCCGAGGCAGTACCCCCCACCCCCCGCGAATACATGGGCAATAGCCGATTGAAGCAGTGACTGTTGTCGACCGTCACCCAACCCTACAAAGCATCTTTCACACCTGCTATTTTGGTTCGGACCAAACTGAAAAGTCCAAAGGTCCGGACCAAACAAGGTAGGAGGGACAAGTAGGTAGGAAAATAGGTACTGTATCTACCCTTTTGAACTGAGTCACTTCACTGCTTTGGTCCAGTGGGTTCTAGAGAAACAGAGAGAGTTTCTGTCAGCCTGCCAACTCGGCAATAAACCCTGTGGAGATACAGTACTTGTATAAGGATCACTCCGTTAGTAAGCACATAGCATGCTATATTAAAATTGTGACATTTTTACCATCATCTTATTGTGTATTTATGATTCTGTATCTCTAACATAAATCTAGATCTGTGCCAAGACTTTCATAACATTTTAGCTTTTTCTTAAAGGGGCCAGAGATAAATCATGACAGATTTGGCCTTGGGTCTAGCCAATACGTGGACACGCACACACACATTCACCTTTGTACACGCACACATTCACATACATACACGCACATAGGTTGCAGCTCTTTTCTGCGTAACATCAGGGTCCTCCGAGCAGCTGCTAAGCTGCAGTTTATAGAGCAGTTCACTAAACCCCTCTGGATATCAGTAATTAATTATCACACACCCACGCCGCACACACGATACTTTTGTATTGATTTTCTCTGACATGTGAACTGAAAAGCCAGCAAGTCCACCGTAATGAGAATAGTTGTAAGTGCATATCGAATTGGACTAAATCTGACATAGCAGTTTTCTGGCCAGACATTGGAAAGAGTGGGTCACACCACGCATTCATACGCAGTCAATATCTGGCATGAGCGCTGCTGTTCCTTCCCTTTCACTACAAGGAGAAGATGTCATGGTCAAAGACACAAATTTCTCTTAAAGGGGTATAGAAGATTTGTAGAACATTTGGCTGTATGTGTTTCTGACCTCGATATGTGTTAATATACTCGCTCTCAAAGGTAGCTTCTGTACTCGTGTGTGGATAGAATAGTCTGTGGTACTGTTCGTTTCAACATTGTGTTGAATTTACATTATGTTCAAACCGTTAACCCTTTTCTTGAAATAACCGCTGCCAGTTTTAGGCCTGGACAATGTTGTGAACATGTGAGACGCAGGGAGGGAGGGAAGTCACACTTGTAAACACATGCCTGTAGCAGCGAGCAAGAATAATGGGACTCTAGCCAGTGCATTTGAAAACAAACTGACAAAATGGTGAGGGTGCGTGACATTTAATCCATGTGCTGTATTCTAGACATTACAATTAGGTAATTTAGCAGACGCGTTTATCCAAAGCGACTTACAGTGAGTACAAGTATCAAGGAGCAGGTGGCAGCATATGTTGGGGATTGAACCCACTACCTTTCCTCTCCCCCTTTATCTATTGTTCCTACCCTACTAACCTAGTCTACTCTATTTGTCTGTCTTGGTTAGGTCCTGTCTGCAGTGCCTGTGTGGACAACTTTGGGGCTCGCCCTGTGACCTTCTTCAGCGGTGTGATGGTGGCAGGGGGGCTAATGCTCAGTGCCTTTGCCCCGAACATCCAGTTCCTCATCTTCTCCTATGGGATTGTTGTCGGTGAGTCCTTAGCTACGATATATAAAATCTTAAATCTGAAAATCATCCCATTTTGCCATAGTTTCCTGATTTATGTTTTTTTTTTTGGGGTTGTATGTTTTTTTAAAGAGCAAACAGGATTGTTTCAGTTGCTAAGAAGGGTGAAATATAGGCCACATATAAGCATATACCGTACTTCAAAAAGAAAATAAGCTACCTATACAACTACATGTGCCAAGCACATACTCTTAGTAGGTTTATGTTTAAACTGTGCATTACAGTTGTCATTGCTTTCTGGTTTTATGAGGGATGTTGACAGGGCAAATTCCCATGTGACTGCCCCCCCCCCCCCACCCCAAGTCTGCCTGCCACCTCCCCTTATCTAACAGTGTCAGTGTAGCTATGCACAGTGGTCCATCACAGTAAACACAGTCTTGCCAAGAGGTCGTCCCCAAGAGGAGAGGTCATGCATATTTGAAGACGGCCATTTATTTTTAGCGACATCACCAGATGACGGCTGTGTCTCTGCGGGCATAGCCAGCTTATTTGAGGCTCCTCATACGCTTCTGCAAGTCATGATTTGCTATTTGCCCTACTAATGTTCCTCAGGCTTACATTAAAATGATTAAAATGATCTAAGTTGATAATAAACACACACACAAACACTACAACAAGCATGCTAAATTGCAGTACTAAATTTGTAGTACAAAAAAATTAAAAAATAATAATGTATATAATATACATACTCTAAAAATCTGAGACCATTACTAATACAAATTTTATTATTCATAAAAAACTAATACAAAGTCTTTACTCATTTAGTTAGGATTATTTGAAAAAACAACTCGAGTTCTAATGCCAGTGCTTTGGTCAATATACTGAATGCAAAAGAAAAAATATACTTAGCCGTTAGGAAAAGTATAATTGATCTTTTAGTTTGAGCGTAAATTAGCACTACGTTCGAGTTTACGAACGAACCAAAATATATACCACTGCACCAAATCACATATGTTTAATGTAGACTTAAGTTATATCTTAAAACTTGCACCTAATACCAAATAGGTGCAAGGTTTTCGGTTTGAGCAAGTGGAAAACCTGCTGCGTTCTTGTGTAATTTTAATGTTACAGTTGGCTGTTTTGTTTGTTTTTCAGCGAATGTTATTCTGTTAATTAATTTGTCGTTAGACAACCTTCAGAACCTTCAGAGAAAGTGCACTTCACAAAACACAGTGAATGAGCAAATGCACATTGGCACAAAATGAATACACACAAGAAATGAATGTTAAGTAGCCTAGCCTATTTTACTTTATTATAAAATACACCGCCGCCCTTTTAAGACACATACCTAACAAGGTACATTCATGTAGGGCAGCTATCAACAGGCTTGTATGAAAGGTTAAAAGAGGGAACATTGTCTGATAATAATTACAAACTTGACAGACCTAGGCCTTTTCCCCACTGACTCTGACAATGACACATGCAGGCTACCGTAAACGATAGAAACGTCATTAAATGCAACAATATTTTAACTAATGATTGCTTTAAACACTACTAGTTAAGTTGTGTCTTAAGTGATCGTGGTACAACCGAAATAAAGTGCGACACTAGTTTGAAACTAGCTACCCCGAACGTAAGGTTAAGATGGACTTTACATCCGAACTTACTATCGAACTTACGCTCTACTAGTGCAACCGGCTGCTGATGTCTACCCTCTACCTGCTCCTTAATACTTGTAGCGGTCGTTTTCGCTTCTGCTAAATGACCTAATTGTAAATTTTGTGCAAACTAAATATTTTTATATTTTTATTTCATTAATTCTTTGTGAAAGATAAAAATACAGAACTTGGTAATGCAGTCAGACTGTATACAGTACATATTTTTTTACATAACAAATGTATATAAATATGTTTGAATGTAATTTTGCAATATTCAAGGCCCTCTTCACTTAATGCTAATGAAAACACTACTGTGTGTGTGTCTCTCTCTCTCTCTCCCTCTCTCTACCCACAGGCCTTGGCTGTGGTCTGGTCTACGCCGCCACATTGACCATCACCTGTCAGTACTTTGACAAAAGGCGCGGCCTTGCCCTCGGTATCGTCACCACAGGTACTGCAACAACCCCCTCTGCCGTGAGCTCTCTGGGCACACACCAGTGCTCAATTCTTTCATGTATGAGCAGCCGGGAGTCTGGGGACACCAAGGTAAACATCCATAGTGCAGCAGCGGTAGTGACTAATGTAGTGGTGTTGTGGCCACTGACCAGACCAGGGTGACTGGAAATCAAAGCTTATATGGTAATGTTTGGAGGGCATGTTAATATGAGCGTAACTGCTCATCAAAACCTGAATTTGTTTGTAAATACATACTATGGACCTAGTCACTACCAGAAACCAGATCCCGATCACTTTAGAATTATTTGTAGCAACCGCATTTTTGACCTATGGCATATGGCATTGGATTAATTATTATATTATTAAATATTGCGTATTATACACACATGTGGGACATCAGTAAACCTTTATTCTCCTGGCATTACGACCAGCAATACCCACACAAAAGCTTGCCGTTCCAAAATAAGCCCCATAGAATTGAGTCTTCACTTGTTTCACGTAGTTTATTTGATAATGCCACAGCTAGTATTCCTGGAAGTACTGATTTCTTCCTGTTCTCCACCCAGGCACCAGTGTAGGCGCTTTCCTCTACGCTACCATTCAGAATGAGATGATCGCGCTGCTGGGCCTGGATGGCTGCCTGCTCAACATCGGAGCCGTTTCGCTGAACCTCATGGCCTGCGCTGGCTTTATGCGGCCCCTCAATATGCCACAGTACTACCTCAAACAGAAGGCCGCGCTGGAACGCGACACCGAGGAACCATTCTTTGAGAAGCCCCCAGTGGAGGGCCTGAAGATCACACTGGGGACCGCCAACACCACCCCAGAAAAAGCCCTGCCAGTCCAGACTGAGACCGGTTCAGCTCTTGTGAAATTCATCAAGAAAAATCAGCAGGCGTATTCCCGCTACATGCACTCTATAGCCGACATCCTGCACAACCGCGTAATGGTGGCGTTCTGCGTCGGGCTCTTTTTGTTTAGCTTGGGGTCGTTCCCCGCTGTGCTCTTCATGGAGGATGTGGCACAAAGCCAAGGTCTGATCCAGGAAGTGGCCGTCATCCCTCTGGTGTCCATTGTGTCCATCACGACGGGCATGGGCAAGCTGGCGCTGGGTATCCTTGCAGACGTCAGGTGGATCAACAGCATCTACCTGTACACCTTCACCATGCTGGCGCCGGGGATCGCACTTTTGCTGATCCCTGTGACAAAAAGTTACGTGGGCCTGCAGGTTGTCTCTGCTGTGGTGGGCTTCTTCTCCGGGAATTGGACCCTCACCTCATACATCACCACCAAGATCGTTGGCCTAGACAGTCTGACCCAAGCCCACGGCGTCCTCATGTGCTTCGGGGGCTGTGGAATCATGCTGGGACCCCCTCTCGTAGGTAAGAGGGCTTACTTTTGTCTTATCTAGATGACATAGTTAAAGGCGTCCTGTGTAAAACCTAGTACCAATAAAGGGTATTACATATTTTTCACATAGATGAGCCATGTTTGGGTCAGGTATTTTCTCAAACATCTAAATATTTTCAGAATGAGACAACCAGAAAAAGGTGGAGCCACACGTTCACCCTGAGAGGAATAATTGCTGACTAACCACGTCTTGTTTCTTTCTTTCTCAGGGTCGTTCTTTGACTGGACACAGTCCTATGACCTGGCCTTCTACTTCAGCGGGTGCTGTGTGCTGCTGGGGGGTTTGATCCTCTTTGTCTTTGCTCTTCCCTGCTGGGACAGGCACAAGTCACAGAGCGATAGGCCAGCCGTCCAGTACACCAGCAATTGTGACAAAGTTGCCTCTGTAGCATGAACACTCTGTCTTTACACAGTGACCTTATCACTGCTGCCCGGAAAACACTCACCACTGTGTACCGCCACCCTGACACCACCCTGCCCAGAGGTGTTGTTTTTTTATAACTTTTTTTTATAACTTGACCAGGGGAAAGATTTTTCCACTTTTTTTTCTGGCTCCAGATTTTGATACCTACTGAAAAAGGCCTTTGAGCTACAGTATATCTTGCTTGGATTTCTAAGCATTTATACAATATATGTATTACATTTTTAAAAGACTTGGATTTCTTAGTTGATTTTTTCTATTTGCCTTAATATATATACAAGAGGCTTATACAACGACTATCAATTGCTGTGTTTACTAAGAATAATGTATGTTAGTCTCTTGTCTGGAACTCTACTGAGTTCATATGGAGATAATGACACAAAACAAAATGCATTATCTTCAGTAAATGTACAGAAGAAAACAATCCTGCCCTGTGAACGATATTGGGTATTAACTAAAATATGTATGCATTGTTAAATACAAGTACAATTTTCCAATTCTAAATATTTTTTTGGGAACATGAAACCCAGAGCTCATAAATTGGAAGTGAGGGAATGCACATTTTTATGTGTGCCAAAGTTATAATTTGAAATCTCTTACCAATCTATCGTATCTTACCAAAGCACTATGACTACGAATGCCTGTATTACGCAATGCCTGTTGAATGATTCAAGAGCCTTGCTTTATCGACCATTTATGTTGTGTTTAAGTGCATTGATATTGGACTTTATTTGTACTTGAACTTAAATAGCTTGAATGAAATACATATAGCACCTGTTTCTGTCTTAACTCTATCTGAAATCAGAGTGAGAATCAGAGCGATTACAGAGAGATTGTCTCTCATTTGCTGCATTTGTTTTCACCAGGCTGGTCCTATCCCATCATGTTATAAGCTTAAATGTGTGTATGTGCATTTGTGTGTTGGATGTCAGGTTTGTTAAAGTACTATTTTTGTGCTAATAGTACATCTTTGTAAAATGTATAGAAAGGCACTGGGCCAGATCCACAATGTATCTGGGCCTTCCATAAAAACATATTAGGCTATTGGTTAATTTGTTTTCAATACATTAAATAATCACTTTCATGTTGTCTGTAAAGATATACTGACAAAATGCTTGGTATTTGAGATTATTCACATTTTCAGGTGCAATAAGTATGATACTATGTTTTTTTCTCTTGACGAAACTGTATACAGGGTACAAATGAAATACTAAACGAAGCAGTCTAAAACAGAGT
Source organism: Percopsis transmontana (assembly GCA_025447815.1). Classification (NCBI taxonomy): domain Eukaryota; kingdom Metazoa; phylum Chordata; class Actinopteri; order Percopsiformes; family Percopsidae; genus Percopsis; species Percopsis transmontana. The sequence continues at coordinate 1,926,789 of JAOEHI010000007.1, read as the reverse complement.
ATGTTGGGCTGTAATTTTGACTTTAACCGTGATGTCTTAATCTTTTCTAGGTCTACGTGTTGCAGTATTTATGTATATTGTTTTTTATTGTTTTTTATTTAATGTTATAATATTTAAAATGTATCAATAAAAGCTGTTGGGATTCATGTTGTCTGGCCTAGTTTTGTAGTATCACAGAAGTTCAATTACGTTTCAGAAACGACCTTCTATTGACTTTTACACTTTGTCTATTAGGAGATATTCAAATAACGTCTAGTGGCAACAATTATGGTGGGGGAACGAAAATGGCATGACACAGGCCTAGTTGTCACCATGGTCACTGTCACATGATTCTTCCTAACATAAACAAGCTTACATAGAACCTGGCAAGCTCCGCTAGGAAGTTAGATCGCTTAAATGGAAAAGCGGAATTCATCTATATATTTTAATACATGTAATGACGATATTTATCTCCCCCGTGTCAAACGTTACCATACATAGTTTAGTTTAGAAAGGAAGAGCATCTTGTCGAGAAGGAAAAGGGACTTTTAACTTAACAAATGGCACGCTGTTCGATCCGCTAAGCTGAACAAATGGGAGCCAGCGCCTCAATTTCGCTCTGTGTAAGTTTAGCTAGTTACTTGCAACAGTTATATTAATGTTGTTATAAATAGACTGACAAAAGTAAATAGACTGTTGTAAATGATAATTAGGTAATATATACAGATGTTGAGCAGAGCATCTGAAATACCGTTTCACACTTGACTTCACCTCACCACCTGTCAGCCAGTTAGACATGCAGTTAATAGTTAATAGTTAATAAATATAGAGCTATGGATACACAGATTAGCCCTCAAATCGCAATGCTAAGCAGCTATTTCATAGCTCTTCAAAACCCTTGCATTGGTCATTAGGGCAGAGGACCAAGGTAAAGAGTTACCAGTAATAACAATAACATGAGTGTTTGGAAAAATTAAAGCGGCCCACCTTCCAAAATGTTTAAGATGTTCAGGAGGATTCACACACTTTTAGCACACACCTTAAAGTCACTAATGATTTTGAGTCTTTGGGTTTATACATTTATAGCATGTCCTCTTTATGTGCAGAGCAACCCAACTTCAGTGAGAATCCGAGGGCCCAGTGCTAAGGTCGGCCCAGAGCCCTCTGCTCCAGTATCGCCACATCCCGAGGCCGACCCAGACACAAGACCTGTATTCGGCGTTTCCTTGGAGAGGTTGAGAGAAGATGGACAGATGGTCTGTGGGGTGCCCTGTGTCTTGAGACAAATGGTGGAGTTTCTGGATAGGACAGGTATTACAGATGTTTAAATCAAACCACACCTGCATTTTTATGGACTTATACTGGACTTATATCTTTTGCTGTCTTATTCAGCCAATGCCAATACAAAGTTCCATATAGAAATGGGCAATATTTATTTGCAAATAAGAAATATCAATATTGCAATTTTCCATTATGACAATAATTTCTAGTACACTGCATATGTTTGAAACAAAAGTAAATTACAGTCCTTGATCAGTTCTCCTTAACTTTCCTTGCTATAATAAACAGTAAATAAACTGTTCATTCTTGCAGGAGTGTCTCCAGCTAGGTGATTAAAACAATAACAAGACAGAGGGGTGTTGCCAAATCACGCAAACATGACGATATATCCCATGTTTAGTCAATCAATATCGTCTAAATATCTGAAAATACAGAGATATTGATTTTTGGTTAAATGGCTATGCGTTCTCGTATAGAGCTTAATACCGTACGCGTTCTTCTGACTTCAGGGGTGCAACAGAGAGGCCTGTTTCGCCTCTGTGGTTCCGTCATCCGGACCAGGCACATGAGACAGCGGTGGGACCATGGAGAGCGAGTGGACCTGCAGCACGAAGCGGAGGTCTCGACCGTGGCCTCGCTCCTCAAACTCTTCCTGCGGGAGATGCCAACAGCCCTAGTTCCTGAGCCCCAGCGCAAGGAGCTGGTCCGTGTCCTTACAGGTACACGGGGATTACAGTTGCTCTGTGCTCCAGGTTAGCGTACATCACACAAGGGAAGCATCGGAAGAAATGTTGACTGGGGATTGTTTTTGGAAAGTGTGATTTAAGGCAATGTGGTGGATGGTGGATAATGGTGATACGTTTTGAGTGACAATTGTAGTTTTCAAAACCTTCCTTTTGCCAGTTATAAAGGTCAGTTAACGTATACTTAATTAAAAATTTTATATTTTCATTGTCGATCTGTGATTTCGATTACATATGCAGTGTGCACTGTTGCTACCTACTAAATTATTTCATTTGTAAGTTAGGCTAACCGTTGTCATATGTTTAATCAATCATGAAAAAGTACCATGATATGTTTTGCTCATTTCGCCTCGCTTTAATGCAGTGGTTCTTAACCTTGTTGGATGTACTGAACCCCACCAGTTTCATATGCACATTCACCGAACCCACCGAAGGAATCATATGAATCATATGAATCACGAATCATATGAGTCGGGTGTGTCTTATACTCCGCCAAACCCCTAAGACTGACTCACCGAACCCCTGGGGTTCGATCGAACCCAGGTTAAGAACCACTGCTTTAATGCAACAAAATTCCCATGACATCAGTAGTCATTGCATGGCCCTGTACTGTACATGGCACAGGAAATGTAGGCTTTACGGTCAAAGAATGCCGTTTGTTTCTCTCAGGAAATGGATGTGTATGTGGAGAAATGGTGTGGGCGCTCATCATTCCCAGTGGGTGCGACCCCAGTCACCTTGCCTTAAGTGAAAAAGTGACTCAGGCTGGTTTGGCTAATAGGCGATATATAACCTTTCAAGTCCACATTCATCTACTTTTCAGTATTACAGCACTGCGGTGACAACATTCTCTCCTCTTTTTGTTACATAATAGGGAGAGATTAGATGTAAAAATAAGGAAAATGTTAATGCCATGTACAGTGCATTATTGCATGCCATTATGAATGCTATCTTTTGAATTTCCATTGCTGCGCTACATTGTCTGGCCTCCCTGCTTATTGTGCTAACAGTGCTCCTAACCTGCTTAATACAAAGAATCCACTGGCCTCCACAGTTTTACATATTTTCCAACAGTGGTACCTCAATGGTATTCATAGCCTGATAATGCTGTAGGTCAGTTCTGCTGTACACACTATTTGTGAGGAGAACATTCTCAATGTGTACTTGGTACTATTCCTGTTATTTTGTCTCTATTTGCCTTGATGTGATTGTACAAACATCAAAGTAGGCAGGAGGTCGGGGTGGGGTTGTGCCTCTCATTTCTGTCCAATTTTGTTTGTTATCAATATCCTCCCACAGTTTGTTGTAGAAATGTGAAGGCAGTGATTGAAGTGGAAACCTCCTGAAAAAAGCGAATCTTTTCATTGCTTCACAGAACACGCTGAAGAGGCAGATCTGATTCGATCTCTAAGGGAACAGCTCTGCCACCTCCCCGATGACAACCTCAGCACCTTGTCCTACCTCATCCACTTTCTGTCCCGAGTGGCCGCTCACAGCCAATCCAATCACATGCCAGTGGAGAACCTGGCAACCATCTTTGGACCATGTATATTCCAGTAAGTTGCTGTAGCTAATGCCACAACCAGACCCTTAGAAATAAACAAAGATCCCCTTGTTTCTTGTCAAATCAGCTGGTTATCATTATGCTGTCAATCACCCCATTCGTTTATCAGTCACTAGTATTAAGTATTAACCATTAACTGGAATTTCTTTTATTAACAAGCACTGTGTTTTCTAATGTCCGTGCTGCGGTATCTTATTGTGACGTAGGCGTTGTGAAGTTGCCTCAGTATTTCAGGTCAGCCAGTGTGTAGAATTTGAGCCTTTATCTATGAGAATGAAACTCTGATACCAGTTGATTTGTATAGCACGTAGTGTGTGCCATTTCAGCATTTGTCCTTTGCAACCCAATACCAAAATGTTTATTACTGACTGATATATTGGTAGAAAGACTGGTAGAAATCTGACAGTTGGCAGTTTGAATATATTATCATTAAATGTATGCTGCAATTGGGATCCTTTCTAGTGATTTAAATAGTTGTGTACTGAGAACCACTGGTTGGTGACTGCTGTTGATGGCCGTTAGACTGGGCATCAGACGGACAGAACAGAACATACCAGGAGGATTTGCCCAACTGCTTCTCCCTCCTGTTTACACAAGTTGGCTGGCATTGTAAACAGTCCTGACCCCTGGGACGACATTCAAACACATTCACACACGCACAAACACACACACACACACACACACACACACACACACACACACACACACACACACACACACACACACACACACACACAACTAGCTCTGTGTCTCTCATGCTGCTCTGGAAAAGACTTATTTAGAGACAGTCAACACCCTTCCCCTTTACACTCCCCACCCCACCCTGTGCTTTTTTAGTTATGTACTCTATGTGTTGACTGTTGGATTTGATGTCAGTACTGTAAAGTTCAGCATACAAGAGGAATAAGTCAGATGATTATTGTGAGGGAAGCATAATTACATTGCGGGTGGGCCAGTATTTAGCAGGGGAGATGAGGTTTGTGAGAGATGAAGGCAACATTTGTGGCAGGGAAGAGATTGGTCTATCGCTGTGAGCTGCAGAGGGATAGTCCTGATATCTGGGACAGTCCGCCTCTGGCTCCACACGCAAGCCACAAAAGAAGTGTGAAGGGGAGAGGAATGATGGCAATGAACACAGCGAGATATGGTTAGCGAGAAGAAAGCTACTCAATGTCACATTGTGTCGAACTCAATTCTGAAAGAGAGCGAGAGATAAAGAAGCTAATATTAGTCCCGAAAGGCATTATATCACGTAGATCCATTACTTATAGGGATCACAAGCAAAGGACCACTTCTTTTAATAGCATATTAGCTATAACGGCATAAAAATTGTGCATTACAAACAACAACATATAACCACAACCGTATAAACATATTGACAACCAAAAAATTTATTGTATTTGTGTATGAATTTTCTTGAAGATGATCAAACTAAATTAGAATCAACAACAAAAAAAAGACTTGAAATACTGTATTATTTCAAAATCTTCAAATGATCAGCACTTTTTGGAGGGTCCCAACCCTCAGAACCACTGAGTCAACAGCTACCTTGCCTGCATGCTTGGCCTGCTCTCACATAGGTTGGTTGGGTGGGTTACAGCTTTAGCTTACCACCACTCATTTGTCATCATCTCATCATACGTCTGGTATGTGATTCCCAGTGACCTCCTGCTTCTGGTCTGTGTTGGCCTGACTGTTGGCCTGACTGGGCCTGACTGTAATGACTGTGTCAGCGTGGATCCACTCACACAAGCTAGCTCCTATTAATATCCGAATGTTTCACATTCTTAGCCCTGCGTTTATGTAACCAGAAACCTTTGCTTTTTTGCCCTGTGCGGTATATCCTTCAACTGGTCTGGCAGGCACAAAGTAGACTGGAGGGGATATCAGCAACAGCAATGTATCGGATTGAAAACAAACCCCTGCTTCCCGTTAAGCACATGAAGATGTTCCTTTTTTTTTTGGTCAGGCGGGCCAATAGGTAATCATAGCTCTGCAATGGAAATCGATTAAGAAAGATTTTTTTAAAGAAATTTGTTTTGTACCTTACATTTAGAAGATAAGAACTATAAGGAATAACACAGGCTCAACATTTTTCCTGTGACTACAGAGTAATTAGGCAGTGTAAAAGAAAAGAATATTTGATTGATGAGCTCCAGGTGGGTTAGCTCTCCAACCTCCTAATTAACAGTTAATTATAAACAATCTCTTTTAATTCCCCTATTCATAGCCTGGCCTGCTGATTGCCATACATGTACCCGCCACTAGATAGCACCCTATTGAAGCATCACTGTCATATCTTGCCTATGAAATAAAAGGCAGGTCATGCTTTAGCATAAGACATTGCTGTTGAGACATTGCTATTGAGATGGTTAAGGGTATAATTAGATACAAGAGGTTAGGTATTTCCTGCCTTCGGCAAACAGTAACACCAAGAGTAGGCCTATGTCAAGATAGCACGTCTGATAAAAGCAGTACGGTAACTGGCTTAAGGAACTGTGAATGAATGCCAGACAGGTGTTTGAGATAACTGATTAGACCTCTCATGTTAAAAGCAGGTGGTCCTGCGCTGCAATTGCTTTGGCAGTTTGTGAAACCAATCATAAAGAAAGTGTCAGGTGTCCTGTCCATCAGGTGTGAGATGTAAGACACTCCCAGCGGTTCAAGAGGTCTAATCAGTTAATCTCTCAAAGTCCCTTTAAAGCACCACTGAACTTTTGGTAAACCACCCGTCGACTTTGTAGCTTCCTTACCTCAATATCAAGTCCTTCTGCAGGCAGAAGGTTTAACCACTCGTTCACAGTAGACTCGGCAACTCACAGGTGGATTCATCCACAGTTGATGTAGTTGCTCCTGTTTGTTTTGTAGAATTTAATTTAAGATTTATTTCAAATAAATAAACAATTTGTTTCTGCAAACTGTAACATGAGGACATTCTATCAGTTGGTTGTTGTTGTTGTTGTTCTATCAGTCAACTCTCTACCTGTTGCTGCAGTGTGCCAGCAGGGCCCAAGATGTTGCTGGAACAGAATGTGTCCAACTCCCTGTTGTTCCACCTCCTCAAGCATCAGTGTGTCCTCTTCACCCGCCCCAGCTGCGGCCAGGCTCTCCTCTCCCTCCCAGCCCAGCACACGGCCGCCTCCACGCCTCCCCCGTCCCCGCCACCACCTGCTCTGTCCTCTCTGTCAAACTTCATGGTGAGCCTTGCATTTACCTTCTATCCTCCGCTACGCCGGTGTTTTGGCCTGGGGCTTCTCACGATTTTGTGGGTGTGTGTACGGACCTCTCTAGCCTATGTCAGGCTACGCACTTTTCGGTTTGTTATGTTGAATGAACTTGAAATGCCGCAGAAATGAACAAGTTCAGTGGACAACTGACATCTTGTTTGGGATTGGTTCTTTCGAAATGTACAGCATAGCTTCACCCAAAGAGGTCTAATCAGCCAGAAAAACATCTGTGTGGGTTTGTAGTTTATGTCCGCACACCATTCAAATTGGCATAAAATAGAAACAAATCAACCAATTTTGGTCTTCTCAGGACCTTACCGGAAGCTGTCACTCAGAGCGGAGTAGTGTGGACAGGTTGGAGGGAGAGAGCGCCACCAGTGTCTCTGACCAGACACAGACACACTGCCGTCTCAGCAGGTACAGTCCCCAAAACACTGGAACCATAATATTATATGTCACTTTTATTAGGGAACATTCCCCTCATCTAATCTCTCATTATTACAGAATTAACCACCCCTAGCTAGGACCCGTAAATGACTTACTGGTCCCAGGTAGAGAAAGAGCGTGATACGCGGGGCGTCTCTTGAGGTGGATTAAGGCCAGTCCCTGGAGCGCTGGAGCCCTCTGTTCTAGGAACATGGTCATTAAGGTGTCACAACACGTCCGGTCTTTTGTCAGTGTCAGACTGGGACAGTCCTCGCGTCCCACTTATTCTCTCTGAAACCTGCTGCGTGACCATGCACATGGCATTTAAGTTGATTTCATTTTATTCAGGATGGGGTTTAAAGACAACAAATCAACAGATGCTATTTCTGTTGATGACAGAAGTACATAGTACATCTATATGATTAGACTTTTTGTCTGTCAATAAAACAAATGTGTGTTTAATATGTGTCTGGGACTGTGGTCACTGATTACAAAGTCTTAGAAGGAGTTTGGCCATGTTAAAAGTAGCTAGGAACACACGTTTCGCTAACGAGGCAACAATTCTCCTGAGGCGAGGCAATGCCAACCGACTACAGTCAACAGCTCGCTCTCCCTCCAGTGAAATGTCGAGTAAAAATAGCCTCCCACTGTTGACACTGGAAGAGCAGAAAAGGGGAACAATGGCAAATTGGTCCCCTAGACAAAGTCCGTATATTAATGGCCAACTGCTTCTGCAGAATCTCTCACAATTTGTGAGTTTTTCACCCACTAGCGATGCAAAAATGCATCGCTAGTGGGCTATTTTTGAATAGCTTGGATCTAAATGAAAGGAGTTAATTTCTACATTTTCCTATTCTGTCCAGTGAAATTACACGTGACTGCATTCACGTGCGCTCAACTGGTGAAACCATAGCTGCCAGAGAAATGTGAGTGGGTATGTTTGTGCCTGTCCGTTGTTGCGGTGATAGAGGGAGATGAAATCTCTCTTAATTTCTGCTTCTGTCAATCTGTTGCTGACGAAATGTAAGGGCATCAGATTGTTTTATCCAAAATGTTACTCTCCCATATCACCATATTACTCCATGTTTTTTTTATTTCATTTTACCCTGTGAAACAAAAATGTTAGGGAATTTAAAGATATCTGAAGCCGGCAGCATGGTTACCAGGTCTGGGGCAGGTAGTTGTCTAACCGCAGACTCGTGATGATATCACATAAGTCATCACTGAGGTCTAATCCTATTGGTCATATAGGTAACAGGAGATTTGTTGTATGCAAACGTGTATGTGTGGACTGTGTGCTTGAACTGGTTGTAGCATTGTACTGGCATTGTACTGGTGGGTTATTCTGTTGGTTTTAAGCTCTCGGAGGTCACATTTTACCTGGCCTTTTATGTGACCACAGATCGAATTGCTCCAGGCAGCACTTGAATAATATACTTGTCAGTCAGTCTGCCTTCTCCCTGTTTGTCTGTTTGCGTATTTGCCATCTGTGCCTCTCAAGACTATTATCCTGAGAATCTATCATTAAGTATTAAAGATTAAGCCTTTATACTGTATCTTTAACAAATTAAATCAATCAAAAAAGAAGGTACATGATGTTCTTTCCTCTGGCATTTCCTGGTTAAGTTTTGGTTAAATGTAGGCATTAATATAGTTATGCTAGGGTTAGGTACACAGTTAAGGTGTAATCAAGTTAAGGTGGGGATAAGATATAGGTTTGGCCAATTAGTCAGACTGCTATGTAAAAATAAAAATAAGACTCACTAAACTTAGTGACCTGGGCAAGGGTCTAAACATAATGAGGTGCCCTGTGCTGATTCATCTCTAGTGTCATCACAGGCTGGCATCTGGCACAGGGTTTGTTGTCGTGTTTTCTGTCATTTCAGGCATGTCTGCTATTAAACATGCCATTCCATCTGGCTGTCCAGGTCATTTGGTTTACTTTATGTAATATTTACATAATGATGGTGGTTGAATACAAACACAGTATTTGAATACATTGAAAATATACAGTAGTACCTACACTATATTGTATTTAGGCTATAAGGCTTGAGAAAACATGTGTAAAGGTGTTTTCAGAAAAAACAAAAGGCATTGTTTAGAACTACATCTTCTATCTTATTATTACAGTAAAAACTGATCATCTGATTTATGTGATATTTTGTCTTAGAACCTGACTCATACACTCAAGTCACATACTACTGTATATGTGTAATTAATTCAGTGGGTCAGTCAAATGTCAATATTTCTGTAATAAAATATATATGCTGGTGAATATTCTGTCCCATTTTGGCATTTCATTAGTATTACTATTATTGTTTTACAATGCTGTCTTCTTGGTAAAGGAAAGATGATCACTTAGTCTAATCAATATTGTGCTTCTTAGTTAGCATGGATTCTGCCTCTATCTCTGTGCATGTGTGCATGTACTGTGCAGTATAGGTGTGTGTATGTGTGTGTATATCTATTGTATCTTAGCCTCTGTGACCTAATTGCACCTGAATTATGAAACTGCCATTGGGCGACCTTAAGTATGACCAATTGCTGGTGTACGTGCTTAGGGATTTGTGTGTGTGTGTCTGTTTGTGTGTGTGTGTGTGTGTGTGTGTATTGTGCTTGTGTACATCTGTGTGTTTAAGTGAGAGTGAAGCAGGAGTGAGTGTGCTCTCTGCCTCTGGGTCAGTCTGCTTGGCCATCAGCGACCTGCTCTGCTATCTGTGCTCTCTTTCAATGTGGAAGGCTGCGTTGGTTGCATCACATCTAGTCTCCCAGCTAGAGCGCTGCCGTGTTGGGTAAAGGATGTTTTCTTGCCTGCTTTGCTTCAGCATCCAGGACAGCCACCGCGGAGCCGCTGTCCTCCATGAGTAAGTGAGCCGAGACAGGGGGCTCAGGAACTTTCTGAGCCCCCTGTCTCGGCCGAGAGTCGTCAAAGATGTGTAGTTTTGTGTGACTGGAACGCATTAAACCATGTTGCCATTGCAATTATTACTGCACTAATAGAAACCAGGGAGGAACGTTGTGAAGACATGTTGGATAATTGCGTCAACCTAGGACGGTTGAAATTAGACATTTGACAAGATTAGAAAATATAATCCTTTATTGATTGCTGTTGGAGATTTTGCAGAGGGAGAATATATTAGCTCAGAATAGTAGAAATACTACGTTTAGTCTCCAGCTATGCACTAACCCAGGTGATTCTAATTAATACATTTGTGAATTAGGTTTAATGTATATATGGCTGTAACACGCACACATAGGGTGTGTTCAGTTGGATGACCTGATTGACATTTTACATTTTCTACCTTTTCTAGAACTGTTCTATTTGTGTTCACTGTATTCTGTCAGAACACACAAGAAACAATGTAACAACATCACGACTACTACAACCCAGTCCAGTTCTTCCACCAGTCAGCTTTTTTAAAAATCTATGCTCATTGACTGTTTGGGAGGTTTATTTTGGCAGTTTTTGTGCCCTAGTAATAGACACAGAGACATCAGTTCTGTCCACTGCCCCTCTCAGTCTCCAACAATTAGCTCAAGCGGTGTCCCTTTGGTTTGTTTATCTTTGACGCCACAGTGACCCATCAAGTGTAGGTCACAGCTGTGCTGTCACTGTGCTCTAAGCTCTGACCAATGAGTTGCTTTTGGTCGCTGTCGTAGAAGATAATTTGTGTTTGTTCTTGCTGCAAGCGAGGTGTTATAGATGCACGAGGCGAGTCATGTTGGGAGCTGCAGTGGTGGTGACTCAGCAGCCGTCTGCCTGGCTGTTCTCGGTACAGCCTAAAGTCAGGGGCCTTTTTATTTCATTTGTTTGTTAATTTGTTGTGAAGTTTGTGAATATTTCCATCTCTTTTTATTCTGTTTTGCTCTCTCTGCTGTGTGTAGCCCTGACGCACCGGACCAGGGCTTTGAGAGCATCTCTGACACCAGCACCAGCACCCAACACCTGATTCTATACCAGCTAGGGGAGGCAGGTGACGGCAGGGAGACAAACTGCCCCACTGACCCCGGTTCAGGCCAACAGCAGCGCAGTAATGGTCCGACGCTTAGCAGAGAAGTAAACATTTACTTGCTTACTTGCTTTCACTGTGTCTTAATTATCTCCTTCCACACTCTTCTTCCTTAAACTAGTGTTAGTGAGCTTAACAGAGCAGCTTAAGAAAGCTGTGAGCACTGTGTTTAGCTGTGAATATTATTCAGTGGCAAAAACACTCACACATTGAAACACTGAATCATTTGACTAAGTAATAAGCAGACGGTAAAGAGCTGCTCACTTTTTGCATTTGGAATGATGTTTTGCGACTGTGTGAGGTAGCTATCAAATAAGTTTTGTTTTTTCGTGCCATGTTTTCAGTTATTCAGAGTATGGTAATTGTATTGACTTAAATTGTATTTCAGAGTCACACACACCCAGAGCAGTTCTCATCTATTTGTGACAGCTGTGTAGAAGAGCACTCACAGAACCAATCCCTAATCCACACTCTGGAGACTGAGAGGTGAGAACAACAAAGACAAAATAATACATACTAAATAAAGTAAAAGGCTAAATAAAAAGGTGAGTTTGTCAAGGTCTCTTGTTTTCGGAAATTCCTTAGATTTGAAGGCTGGCATTTCTTTCCTTAATGCTGTGTTTTTTGTACTGGGTAAAGAATAAAAAAGTCCTGAGGCAGCTTTCTTTCACCCTCCACTCCTGATTGGCTGTCAGCCATGCAGTCACTCAGAAGTAGGTTAGCAGGACAGTGTGTTGCCTGCAGTCAGGGTTTTGATGTTGATTCCATCCAGGCTAACTGGCTCACGTGGAGCCTACCAGCTATAGCTTGTCCAGCGCGACCTAGCGCGGTGGCACACTGCCCCTGTTTTTGTACACAGAAGCAATCCTGTATTTTTGCTTCATTGATTTTAGACACTGAGAAGCCCTGAATTGAAGGGTAGTGTGTAGTCTTTGTCTGGCAGCTTAGCTACACGTCTTATTTGCCATGCCTTTTCAACAAATGTCCTGTTTAAAATGTCATGTGACAGTAAACATTAGTGACCTCGTTTTATATTCTTGACATTTTTTGTTCTTTGTTTTTCAGCCTGCTGACTTTTATACAGAACAAGTTTGGAACAGAAACCACAATCTCTGACCAGGTAACAAGAGTTCAGTCCCCTGTCTAATGGTATTACTTATCCCTAGGATCACAGGACATATAAATATTGCTCCCCTCTCCAATTCCAAAATAACCTAGCCAGAAAAGTTCACTAACCTTGGGTTAGGAGGAGGTAACATTTATTTGTTAAAAATGTCAATTGTAAATTATCATACTATTACGCAAACTCAGTTTCACCATAAAACTCTACACTACATATTTATGTATGGTTATGTGCAAATAAAAATTATTTACCAATTGAACAAACAAACAAAAAGATTTGATAGATTCTGTACTTTGGTCGCAGATTAAAAGAATGTAGGCTGCCATTGTTTTAGTGCATCAACGGGGTTATAGTGTTAACAGGGTTAAATGCTCTCCAATCTGCGGGCATTCATTTAATTTCAGATACAGGTCAACGGTGGAAGCGTCTGGAGGGCGCACTATTGGCTGTTGTCAGTTTCTTCTAGAAGATAGATGGGAAAAATATATAGATGAGCAGAGATAGAGAGAGCGAGATGAAATTCGGTTTGTGCTGAGCCGTGTGTCATATACTGGGTGTTCCACAGGGCAGAGGAGGGGCGGGAGGAGGAAATTGTGTTGACAAGCACAGTGATTGCAGAGGCAGGAGCGAAGGCATTGACGTAAGTCCTTCATTCTCTATGACTGCTCTGTGTTACTTCTCCTCTATTCTCACCCAGTGTTTTTAAATCCTCTATTTAACACTTTTTTAGATAAGGGTATCTATGACAACAGCAGCACTGATTCCGATGCATGCGCGCGCACGTGTGTGTGTGTACAAACGCGCATGACCTGAATGCACAAGCCACCACCCCGCACTACCACCTCCTTGTTGTGACGCACACACTGGGCTTATTTTTATGAATGAGCGCTCATGGAGGACGAGCAAGGAGGAGCCCCTGCTCTCTGCCTCTGAAGATGGCGATGTAGGTGAAGATATGGATGGCGCTGCGGAATGGTGCTAACGTCGCTGAAAAGTACCCCAGACGTTCCAAAAAGCTACATTTAGCGTTGTCTTTGACCTCCGCTGAATCCTGTCTGCACAGCTGACATGTCAGTCAGTGCTCCATCATCCTTCCCTCACGCAAGGCAAACAGCCCCCTAACGCCCCTCAGCTTCTCTGAATAGACTGCTCAGCTCGGTCTGTCAATGTTGCCATGGAAACGCCTCGTCGTATCCCTCCTACCGCCCACGTTCCCTTCACACACACACACACAGAGATGCAGGCACGCACGCACCCACCCACCGATGCAAGCGGCATTCCCGCCATCTTCCAGCGTGCGATGAATAATCCATGTGGGAGGCAGATCGGCAGCGGAGGCAGCGAGGGAATGCCGCTGTGAGAGGGAGGGTGGGGGCATACGGGTGCAGGAGTCTGGTGGCACCACCCATAGAGAGCGCCACTCTTGGTTTTTTTTTATCCCCACAACGGCTCTGCTAACACGGCTGGAATCACACTGGAAGTCACTGGGAGACCCTAGATCTACAGGGGATAGTTGAGACGCCAGCTAGGCCACAGAGCTACATTGTGCTCCATGGTGCTGTTCTGTTGCTGCGTGGGATCAGCTGGATATATCTTTTTCATTTGAACGCTTTTACATATGCTGGGTTTTTATATGTTGGTTTTTGGACCAATCAGGAGTGCCACACTGCCCAGGAGGATACAGGGTTCTACCCCGTACCTCTCTCTCTCTACCCCCTCGTCCTGAAGACATGTTCTGCTTCTGTTTCCAGAGCCCCTCCCTCAAGCTGCAAGCCCTGGAGGCTGACCCGGGACCCCCTCCGACGGCCGACTCCCCGGGTGGAACGAATCCGCCCGGCCAGTACCATCTCCTGGCCGCGGGCGACCTGAGTCTCCCCCTGTGCTCCACGCTGCTGCTCCACTCCCCGCCCGCTCACGCTAAGGGTTCAGGTAAAGAAAATGTCAACACAGCGGGTGACCCGCTTTCATGTCGTCTGATCAGAGCCGCGGTTGTAGCAGGCTGCTAAAGATAACCTTTGCTTGTGGTGAAGCCATTTGGTTGATGTTATTTTTGATTTCCTATTTTACTGTTCTATTGCTTTTAATTGACTCAGAAAGAGTATTCAGCTTGGTTTTGGCTGTCAAAGCACTTTGTAAACCGTGTTTATAGGGGCTCTAATAATAATGTATTTATTACTGTTATTATTATTATAATATGCCCTGCCAATGATCTCTAATGAACTCATTATCAGTTATGGTAAATATATAGCACAGCATGTTTTAAGTGTGTGTGGGTTGAATGGACGTTGAACCCCTAACCACAACCCCTCTTCATTTTTAGTCCTACTTGCTTTCTCGTGTGAGCTGTGTCATTTCCCAGATGGGGGCGTGTCCGACCATGTTGAGTAACAGTGCACCAAGGGATCGATGGTGATGATGTTGTTGTCTTGGTCACCGTTCTGTCTTTTCTCTAGATGCTAATGCACCCTCTGGCCCCCATCCAACCTTAGGACAGTGCTATAATGCCCCCGTTGTTCCACAGTGAATTATTATAGGCAGAATAGGAAGAATCCAGGACCTTACCTTATCTTTCACATAGACATGAGAGAAAGATTTACTGACGTATTGCTATGGTAACTAAGTTACATTCTATCTAAACTGAGTCTCTCTGTCTCTCTGTCTCTCTGTCTCTCTCTCTCTCTCTCTCTCTCTCTCTCTTTCTCTCTCTATCTCTCTCTCTCTCTCTCTCTCTCTCTCTCTGTCTCTCTCTCTCTCTCTCTCTGTCTCTCTCTATCTCTCTCTCTCTCTCTCTCTCTCTCTCTCTTTCTCTCTCTCTCTCTCTCTTTCTCTCTCTCTCTCTCTCTCTCTCTCTCTCTCTCTCCTGTTTAGAGCTCAGTCCAGTCCAGCAGGCCAGTGGCTCTTCGTCCATGGGCGTGGTGGGAGGTGACACTCAGCCCAGCCCACCGGGCTCCGCCCCAGGCCCGCACCCCGCCACCGGCCCCCTCCTCCGGCACATCGCCGACGACGACTGCCCCGTTCCGTCGCCCCGCTGCCACAGCCTGCGTTACCACGTGGACCCCGATGACGCCCCCTCCCCACCCTGCACACAGCACATCAGGATGTAAGGGCATTGTGGGGGGTTGGGGTGTAAGGGTCTTAATTTTGCACTTAATTTTGAAGGCTCTAAATGCATTCCCTACCTCAGGGCTCACTGCAGCGCGCGCACGGAGCCAGAGGGGGGCGCCAGTGAGTCCATGTCCATCTCGATGCTGAACAGACACATCCACATGCTGAAGAAGAGAATCCGGCAGTTCGAGGAGCGTTTTGAGCAGGAGAGGCACTACAAGGTGAGGGAGACGCTCAGAGCCGATGTCATGACTGGAGCAGATGATATGACTTTTCTTAACTTGCCTCGATGTTGGCCAGGTCAAAGACAATTTAGTTTAGAGTTCTGTTGGTCTCCGCTGCCGAGACTCCATAGATTATACTGAAAACAAAGTGCCCATTCAAAAAACACTTACCCACAGCATGTCCTTTTGAAGCCTGTATGGTCTATTGGTATGGGCCACATGCATGCAAGGCTCTAACTCTCATCAAATAAGACCATGTCCTGAGATATTGTTTTACATTCTGTTGTTTGTCGTCAGCCCGCCCACAATGATAAGACGGCTCATCCAGAGGTGGCCAGACTCATGAAGGAGCTCGGCAGGAGCCGTAAGCAGCTCAAAGGTCAGACACGAACACACTTGGTGCTTTATAACAGCATCTGCAGCTATAGCGTTAAACTGTTGAACTTAAAAGTGAACAGCGTTTCGTTCCCGGCCTGTTCCAGAGCTGAAGCTGAGGCAGGCCACAGACGGAGGGCTGAGAGAGCACAGAGGCTCCAACCACCTTGCCGAGCCATGCAAGACCGGCAGAGACCAGCAGGGGGCTCTGTTGATCGGTACGGAGCTACAGCAGCTGAACAACAGCAGCAACACAAAGCCCAGTCTGGAGGAGACTGTCAACACGCTGACTGGGAGACTGAGTGACAGGCGGCGTGAGCTAGGCCTGCCCGACAACCTCAAGGTACATATAACATGCATATGATAACTGCTGTATGATTGATCTGCTGTAATAATGCTGTAGTGATGAAGCTCTTGGTATTTAGGCTGTTAGCAGTTATTTTGAGGATTGAATGATATGTTAATAGGCGATGCGTGTTGTAAAATGTATAACTAAGTTAGCACTGATGGCATGCTGCTGTCATTATTCTAACAGAATGTTGTTTGCTTACATACTGCAGTGAGCTATTGGCAAATGTACTAATTGGGATCAAAGCGTCTGCTAAATGCTGTAAATGTAAATGAAACACACATGGTTATACTGTAAATACATTGTTGACTTTCTGTGAGTGACACGCAGCATGTGTGTGTGTGTGTGTGTGTGTGTGTGTGTGTGTGTGTGTGTGTGTGTGTGTGTGTGTGTGTGTGTGTGTGT
>JAOEHI010000007.1:1898365-1909878 GCA_025447815.1 Percopsis transmontana | reverse complement strand
CCCCCCCCCCCCCCCCCCCCCCCCCCCCCCCCCCCCCCCCCCCCCCCCCCCCCCCCCCCCCCCCCCCCCCCGGGTGACGGCTGGCAGCCATGAGAGATGCACTGTGAAGATACAGCAGAGATGGAAGCTGAGAGCCAAAGCTAGCCCTCCCCCAAGAGACAATACAGTCACAAGTGAGTGCAAGTGAATCAGAGTGCTAACTTGCTCCACAAGGCCCATTACATGTGGGGTTGGAGAACCTCTCTACCTTGGGGCTGTTCTAAACAAACAGTTCTTGAAGAGCAGCCTACATTTCAACAGCACTTTTACAAACACATCTTACCGTTAAAAGTGCATGGAGTAATACTTTAGCATTGAATTTGGACCCGAGAAGATTCTTTAAAATACAGCAAAAACAACATTCATTGCTGAATATCATTTTATAAGTCCTGTAGGTATGTTTTCTCACCTCAAAATCCCAAATGTCTGACAACCACACCTAGCACTAATGTCGCAGATGAATGTGTAGTGCACAGAACTTTGGGCCCGAGAAACATCAAGAATGTAGACGACAGATAGGCTTGCCTTGACATGGTGACCATTGGAAAAGCCCAAAAAACGGCATCAGCTCACAATAAGTAACCTGGCCTCATGCAAAACTACTAGGCACTTCAACACTTCCAAACTAATAAATGGATTATGTCTGGCCTGATATCTAAGCACATTGGCGCTCATATATCACACCTGGCATTATTTATAAAACCGCAACCCCTGGGAAGGATAAACGGAAGGGGGATGAAGGATGAACTAGCGCTCGACTCAAAGATATCTCTCAATTTAAAGCCAATCCTAAACTTGTCTGTGGTCCACAGCTATCTACTTTACCAGCTCAGCTCTTCACAAATTCATGTGAGCTCTCCAAAATGTTCCATTTTCTTTACCATGCCTTGGAGACGCCAACACTTGTTTGAGCTTAACAAAAATAATCAATTACTCTGTCTGCACTCGGCCTGTCTGAACACCTTAATGGCAATGGTACATACATTTAACAGTTTAATAGACCACAACAAAGACACAATAAGAAAATAAAGAGGAGGGGAATAGGGCAAAGAAGTAAACACAAACTAAAGAGAATAAAACAAAAAAATTGGCTGTGACAGGCTTATATTCTCTTATGTAGCCTGCAGGAATTCACAGAGGTTTTTTTCCCCCAGCTGTGGCCCTTTGTGCTCTTAGATTGGACTGCAACCCTCTCACTTCTTACAGAATAAACTATTAAACAAATGAGCAGGAAGGAATTCTCTGTTATGGAATGTTGCGGTGGACTGAAATGAAGTGAGACAGAAATTGAATAAGAAAGATTTAACTCACTCAAGGTACTGATCTCTCCAGTATGCATGTTTAAGTGTGCGTTTGAACCGCAATGCATTATAGGAGAGCGACTGCTATGTGCATAATATATTACTCTTAGAAAGTGTCTGTGATTCATGGGTGTGTTGGAAGGACAGGAAGTGGTCCAACTAAGAGTTTCCATTTTCATCGCCTCTTCAAGGTGCTCCACACACCCACCATCCATTTTCCTTTAACAATACCATTCTACATCCAAATCCTGTGTTTATTTTCCTGACTTTAATTGGATATGCTATGGTGATCATGCTATCAGAGGAAAACTATTCAGAGTTATCCAAATGGAAATTCTTCAATAAAAACATGACTTCAGTGCTGCTACTTTACCGCTCCTCCCTAGCTTGCCAACCCACACAGCTGTACGCTAATGTATAATTAGTGAATATTTAACCTCTAATAACCACCACCTTTTGGAAGAGCAGTGAAAGTATCCAAGCTGGAGGCTTTAAAAACCATAACTGGCAGAGCCAATGCAACCGACACATGCATAATGCCCGTTTAGCTTTGTTGAATGAAAAGTAGATATGTTAAATATTATACTCTACTGTTTTCCCAAACCAGTACAAGACGTGAAATCCCATTCCATCAAATATACAATGCGGCAAGTTAACATTTCTTAGTTTTTTCGGGGACATCTAAATTGCCTCTTTCAAATCACAAAAGAACACACATTTTCAAACTAATGAGGAAACATCACTTAATACAGGAGCAAATAAACCAAGACCCTCACATAGCCTAAATAGGATAACTGACAGCTACAGTAATTAAGAAGCTTTAAGAAAAATACCTTAAATGTGAGATATAGGCCTACACAATTTTTCATCCTCGTAAAGCCATTGCTCAAAACCAAAAGGGCTGGCTTTTTTCACAGTAAATCCAATGGCAATATGTCACATTTACACATCAATAAATCAGTGAATGAACAAACAATTAGCACTGTCATGCGTAACTGGTGGTTATTCACCTGGCTTCATTCAATTGTCAGACTTAATGGCAAGACTCAATGTAACAAAAAATAGACAGCCTACTGCCTACTGTCATTCCTTACATGTGGAAATGCCTGGGCAGGCGCATGCCTAAAGACTTCTACACAGAATATGAACCCCTTTTAAAATGATAGACTTTTTGTCTTTGCTGTGGGCCTTCACTTGCTTTACTCTACGGGTCGCACAGTGGTACATAGCTAACTATTTTGACAGGAAATATGAAACTGTCATTTATTCTATACAAAATTCAGTGTGTTCAGTGAGACTGCCTGCACATAGACAACACACTGTATGTCTACCTGCATTTAACTGAAATAGATCTCCCCTAGCTGAGCCTTCAGTCCAATATAAGGAACGCAGAGGCTTCAGGCTTCAGGTCACCAGCATTACTAATCAAAAACCTGAGTAAATTTGCATCACTATTGTTTCAATCTTTTGTCTTAGTCTTTGTGTGAAATTCAAGGTCATCTAGAGCCAAGGCTTCCTGAATGTGCTTGAACCCAATTAAAAATTAAATAAATAATTATTTAAGTCTGCCACACTCACCTTCTGGAAGAAATCCTCTCCACCATTAACGCGCCCCTCAGAGGCAGCTAAAAGAGAGAGACAGAGAAAAAAATAATTTGTAAAACCACAAGGAGACACTCGATGTTAAATACACACTGTAACCTCCACGCAGCCAAATCGTGCATGGCCCATGCAGAATGGGTTATCCAATGTCCTGGAAATGTTAGGGTATCTTCCACTCAGACGTTGATCTCTATTTTACAGGGTATTTGGCTTGGCACAGGTATCGATATAGCTCAGATGTAAAACTATGTTCTAAGTCATTTTCTGCAATCCCTATGATTGGATACAGCTTCCGTTTAACAAATTGGTGGATATGGTAAAAATGTACAGTAGCTGTTAACAGTATAAGACAAGAGGGTTTTTCACTTTTTAAAATTGCTCTGGATAATTTTAATGATTTGTAATGCTATCCATGTGTAAAGCATTGGGCAGTTATTGTATTTGGTCCCAAAGTCCCAGTCAACAAAAACAGCCTTCATGAGCCTAGAGTCTTAAATGTTATTTTCCAGGAAAAACTCTGGGAATACCGGGAAACTATTATCAGATATAGTACGCTTGATAGGGCCAGTGGGTCAACCAAGCGAATAAAGTCTTAAAGTCTCTCCAACACATCTGAAATCCATGCAGACAGCGTGGTTCTGGTGAATCAAAATACAGATCTGCTCTCCAAGAAGAACTCTCATGTTCATCCGTCATTCAGGACAGCCTGCATAGGGATGTAATGATGCAGTTCAGGCTCTCTGAGCAAATCTTGGTCAGAGGCAGCAATGAAGGTGACCGGGTTTAGATACTCATAAATACTCATTACTACTAGTCTCTGAGTAATGACAAGAATGATGTGTGAACGCTGTGGTGTGCGATTACCAAGCTATGTTGGTTTGTTCCTGTCCATCTTTCATCAATAATATTCTTCTTTATTTTTCATTTATGGCTGATGAGAGCTGACATCATCTCCCTCCCACAGAAAACATTTCACCACTAGGGGCGCAAAATAAATGATTGATAGTGTGTGTGCGTGTTTTTTTTTTACCCTGCACTATATGTATCATTTGCATTCTAAGGTGTCTGATTGAGGGATATTTTCCCACATTTCTAGAGAATACCCAACAACATGGATCAACCCCATGACACAGTACTGAACAGCTAAGAACACTTTCACCTTCAACAAGACCAAAACGGACAGAAAAACATGCCCCCCCCCTCAAATGACACCAATGCACAGCTGTTGAGGGAGCATTTTTAAGCTGAGACCAGAACATATTACACATCATAGGCACAACATATACAACATATATTTTTACTTCTGTAAAAATTAAAAATATTCCAACTACCACCGCCATCATTCCTGTGCTACTCAAGCCTTTTTTTTGACAACTATGAAATATATTGTATGTTGCCACACTGTTTTAAAGCCAACTGGAAATATAAGCACAATCCGCTTCAGACTGCATAATTTCCCTAATTTAGGCTAGAAATATCATCCAGCTTTGAGGTGAAATGATAACGATACGGCAAACTGTCTTGGATGAGTGTCTAACTCTTGGGTGGCCTGTGGTATTATCAGAGAGTGTGGAAGTCATAGTTACTGCGGTGTTTCCTGTGAAAACCAAACAGCCACAAATCAAAGTAGACTACAAATATTCAGCACAATCTTCCTTTCCTTATGCTATATACATGGGTAGGCCTGATTTTATGATATACCTGTAGGCCTGTTGTATTAGATACATAAGTAATGGGTGATAACCCTAAAATGTGAATACGCAATTCTGCATTACTGGAACATACAGTATTGAGAACATATGTATAAAAAGCCTTTTTAAACTAGCATTTGTATGAAATAATCAATTAAAAACACAGACATTAAAACAGTAGCCTAGATAGATCAGTTAGGACGGCTAAAATTATAACCATAAAGATCCAATGAGTGAATACTGTAAGGATAACACCAAGTAAACCAAATATAAAAATCGGTATTAACTCTTGACTGCTCTTAGTATTGAAATTGTGTCTAAGGCCCGGTAAAATCAACAGATTTAGGCAACATACACTCAGCCACCCTATCACAATGATCCAGTCAGCCAATCGCATGAGAGTTATGCAATCGCATGGACGATTTCACAGTTATGTCTCACGATCAGTGGCCAACATTTTTTCCAGGTTTATGTAGCTTTAAAAATACATGTCAACAATAAAATCAAGTTAACAAGGTTATTAACCTCACTTAGCAGAGACAAAAAGGTCATTAAACAAAGCACATTATCTCAAAAGCTACAAATGACACATATGGTTGAAAGCAAAGTACCATTTTCACTTAGCTGTCATACTTTAAGTTGTACATATTTTCCAAATGTGCGATTCTAATTGAAACACCACCCACCCCCTCAAATAACTCATTTTATATGATGATAGCTATGGATGTAATCCTGTCTGTGATTCCTCAATATGCCGACTACCTGTGGAGAAATGTCTGAGATGTACATGAAAGATTAGGACCTTGGCTAATAGATGAAGTCTTCATTCTGGGAACCTGTTGCCGCTGGCACGAAGCTAAAGCAGCCAATTGTTCGCCATTATGTCCGAAAGTTGATACACCCTAAATCTAGTCAATATTATCCTAGTTCTATCATTTGGCTTATAAAAAAAAAAGAGATAAGAAAAATACTTGTAAACAAGAGATCTCTGAGGCATTTTTTCAGAAACGAAGAGAGACTATAAAACAGCCATACTAAAAGTATAGAAAGTATTTTCAAACCAAATTTTTACCACTTATTGAGAATATTTAACAAAAATATTAACCATATAAGTTTATTGTCATGCCTGACCTACTTGAGAAAGCTGCCTAACCCTTAATACTTGTAATTGTACTCACTGTTTGTCGCTTTGGATAAAAGCATCTGCTAAATGCCAAATTGTAATTGTGTTGTATATTGTTGAATTAATGGGGGTTAAAGGAATGTTATGTAGCAACACAAGGCCCATGTGCGGAGAGCAAAACATCCTGTTGGCAGACGCATGGCGTGCAGGCCAGCCGTAGGAGAACCTATAGGAGACAAAGGGTACATGGGTAAATTCATATTTTATGGGAGCAAGAACCAGCAGTCTCCTGCCTTGTTTTTACTCTTGATCTGTGCAACATGTGCAAAGCACAGTGTTAACAATGTCATTTGATGGGAATAAAATTAGCATTTAGACATTGGGAATTACGCATTTGATTAATGTCATTTTCCACAACATTTCTCAGAGAACCTAGAGACAACATAAAACAAACACAGAACCAATTAGCACTGGGGAGATTTCATCCTGCATTCATTGCAGGATGAAAGAGTAAGAAAGAGTTTGTGTTGAATTTATATCCGTCTCGACGGCTGGAGTACCAGGTTTCATGACAACAACTGTGTTCCATCTTACAGAGACAGCCGATTGTAAACTGGTCGCAAATAATTTATGACCCCAGATCACTGAGGACACGTCAGATGTTGCAATCGATATAACTGCATTTTTCAAAAGGATGGATAAAACGTTAATGAGGCACAGAAATCTCTGGCGTCTTCAATAATGATCCACGCAATATTTCAAATGGTCAGTTCCTCCTTTAGTTTCTATAGAGAAGTGACAAACACAACGTAACTCTAGCGAGCACTGGCTGAATAGGCGTCTGGTATCCATTATTTTGTGGACACAGCAACTATCCGGGAGATTCCGTTGTTTTGAAGTGAGTGAAGTTAAAATGAATGTAAACAGCGCTAGAGAAATATAGATTCATTCTGCACGTCAGTATGTAGCACACCACAAGGACCCTAATCTGTAAAATACAATATGTATCTGCAAACCTGCATTAAGCTCTTCACATCAGGCTAACGTAAACACTTTTAGTAATGGAAACACCAAAGCCAAACAAAATACAACAAGTATCAGTGACCTTTTAAATACCAAGGGGGCAGATGGCAGCTCAAATGTGAACCAGTATCCACTATTCCTGTTAAACAGAATCTGATCTATTAGACCCACCCAATGGTATAGACAGTGATGGGAAAACTACACGCATCTGGCTCCACTAAGAACCTGAATATGGTTGAATTGTAAAGAAAAGCACACATTCATATCAAAAGGTTTTGTATAAAAAAGGGCAGAAGCGTATTTGGAGCATGACAAAAAGTTAAACTCCAGAGGCGTTAGATAAATGTTTAAACCACTGACTGTGTATAGTGACAAGACTAAACCCTAATATAACACACTGAAGGTTAAGAGTAAAGTAATTTAAACCTGGACCAAGTAAATACTATGCAGGCAGACAAATAAGCAACATTTTCTCAGAAGAAAGAATTCTTTCCTCAAAATAGGATATTACAAAAGATGAGGTTGGTTTCATATAAAATAAATAAAGAAGTTATTGTAAATAGATACAAAGAGAAATCAACCACTAAATTGCCAAAAGGTAGTAAATCACATGGCCAAAGAAATCACTGTCAGAATATTTAGCCTGGACTCAGGCACCCAAACAGTGTGGCCAGAGCATTTTTTTTTTTAAACAATCTAAGCCTCTTGTATAAACATTCAAGGTTTGGGTATCTCAGTGCAATCTTTAATAGTCCGGGGAACTAGTTTACTGACTGAAAAGGTGTGCCGGGTCTGCAAATCCCTCCAGCATGTGCTGAGGTTGGCGGGATGGAGCAGAGCAGCTTTCAGCTGATTCAACAGAGGTCTAATGAGAAAACCTCTGTGAGCCCCATATGAAAACACAAATACACATGGAACTACAGACACAATTCGGCCTGTTCTCCGTAACAATCACAAATTTACACACACAATTACCATTTTAGTGGATTCCATGGTTGTCAGTGTGCAGAGGTGAACAGTAGAAGTCGGTGGCCGTCATTTGTGGCCATTAATGACAATTCAACATGCAATCACAGCACAATGAATATCGAGAGGGGGAGGGGGAAGCACTTCATAACAAACCATTAAACAGCTTGGAAATGGGTTGGTGAGATTTAGCGGGGGATTTAGGACCAAAGAAGTGTTGATTAATTACGTCATGTCATGATTACATAAGATTATTTTGGGTGTAAGAAAGACCACTAGAATTTGTATTTTGACAATATTTTAAGATATTTTTTAATTAAATAAACAAATGCTCCAAGAGCAGACGTAATTACTGCTAGCTTTGTTTGTATCAATTACATTCATAGAGCAGATGTTTTCATTTTAGGAACCTGTAGAACTTACACATTAACATCACCAAGTAAATATTTATAAAAGAACCATTTACACCTGCAACTAAGATGAAATCATTAGGCTATAGCTTGTTTATTAAATTCACCTGTCCTTTAATGTTTAATGTTACATAGCTGATGCAGTGTTTTTGGTGGGTTATTTTCAGCTAAATGGGACACTCATGTCCTCTTCAACATTTAAATGTGTCATGATCTGTTTGGGAGTTGCTCTTGTCAAGACACCTGCCAGGGAAACGTTTACCTCTTTCAGGTGTCGTCATATGTCGGCTGCTTATGCCTTGGTGGATTCCAGCATTAACAAGGGAAAACCATACCTTATAATTTTATATTTTAGTATGAATTTGAAGCCCCTGTGTCCCTATCAATTAAATTAAAATACCAGCATTAAAGAAGAGGCGATTCTACGTAGTGTATCACCTTACAGCTGATGAAGGGATAGCTACCTTGGAGCTGGGATCTAAATGAAAACGCTTAGCACTGCTTCCTATGCATGCTGCTCTGGCAGGGTTTTACAGTATGCAAGTTGGCACAGCACAGAAATGACAGAAATTATTCAGTGGCTTTCCAAGACAACGATATCTAATCATCAAGTAAAGGATTGGGGAACTGGTAGAAGCCAGACAGGTTGTCTGCTTACAGTGATGTGTAGCAACACTGCCAGCAAAACAAACTGTTCTTCCAGTGCCCATAGCTGTAAGGGGAAGGGATAGACAACAGTGCAAGGCTGTGAGGGTTGTTGGGGGAATTCTGTAGGGGGGGGGTAGAGAAGAGAGTCAGCTCATGATTGTTCGTTATATTATATTGTAAGAGAGATGCGTTTTGATTTTGACTACGAAGCATTACATCTAATTAGCGTTATTCCCAATTGGAAAGAGGGTGTAAGCTGTAAGTGATGCAGCACAAATTCATATTGGGGACAAACGTGACATGCGTGTGTTTCAAACCAAACCAACACATTTTTGTAATGTTAGTTTCAACCACAACAGGAATTCTGGACACAAATTGAGTAGTGTTTCACATACATTGTGATTATGGCTTTTATTGGTACAGTATAGTCAGATAAATTGTTTATTTTCCGCTGTGAATCTCTCCTCTGAGATAGGTCTTTCCCTCCCATTTTATTGGTGTCAAGTGAGGTCACTGAATATGAATTTGTGCTGCATCACTTACAGCTTACACCCTCTTTCCAATTTGGAATAACGCTAATTAGATGTAATGCTTCGTAGTCAAAATCAAAACGCATCTCTCTTACAATATAATATAACGAACAATCATGAGCTTCTCTGAAATACAAAGGTGAAAGGTAAATACAGCTATCTACTAATTTTCTGTAAAAAAGTAAAATTACAATTAGGCCATTAGGCTTTTATCCAAAGCGATTTACAATTACATTAAAACTAAATTTTAAAAAACAACAAATTCTCTCCAGACCAGAACTCACAAAATGGTACTTTAACACCTGCCGTGTTACTAGGGAACTGCATATCAGATAAATAAACTAAGTTCCAGATGTCGCTGTCCAGCTGAGAGAAAAAGCATGCAAAGAAATTACATTCACCCAACCTGAGGGCAGAAGGATAAAAAGGAGTTAAGGAACCAAACTAGTCTGGATTGAAGAAATGATATTGCACATAGTATGCTTAACTGAGAAAAACTGTTTCAGACACCCAGGAAATCACAAACACATTTAAAAAGAAAGAAAAAAGCACATTTTTAAACAAACATTCTTGTGTTTTAAGGGGTTGCACCCAGACCATGAGCCCAAGCTGTGTAAAATATTTAGTTATCTATTAACGAAATTCTTCTATGTTGTGTGAACAGTTAATGTCAGAAATAGTGATTACCCAACAGTGGTGCATTCCTGGTACCTGGTATCTACTGTTGCAGATCCCCCATGGTGCACAGGGAGTCAGTATCACAAAAGAGGGGTACTGCTTATGCTAACATTCCCATTAGGCATTTATCAGTCTGTCCTAAATTTTCGTTCCTCCAAGCCTACGAGGAAGCGAGAATTCTTTCCTCAATTGCTTGACACATCCAATAAGCCCAGGCATAGCACAACTGCTCATGGGAAATGAAAATAATTCAATTGGGGAATGGAAATGGCTGCCCTCGCCCCAATCCAAACAATATGAAATTTCCTATTTCTATATTTTTTCACGGATTTCTCTCCTTGATCCAAACAGCAGAATATTCTGGCAACAGTCAGGACTAAATCCAAAAGGTTTTCTCATAGAACTGCAGTTTCTCCAATCAGGGCAAGTGGCAAGGAGCTAGATTGTACTTGAGGTTGAATGAGAGAGAGCAACAAACCGAGGTTCTCCGAAGATAAACACTCAAAGCTCTTGGGGTGAGCGGTAAGGGCTGGGTAGTGTACACTCCTGCACACGTACAGGAGGAGTAGGGGGGTGCCCCCCCCCCCCCCGATCCAAAAAAACATGTCTAAAATAGCAACCGCAAACCAGACAGAATGTAAATCTGCACTTTGAAAAAGGCTGAAAAAAATAGCTTTGAGGGACGTAGAAAAACAGGTATTCATTTCAGCCCATTTACAGTTCCAGGAGCAGAGAAATGGGTCAGAACGCTCTAGCTCTAGTTGGACTATCGAAATAGGACTCCTGGTTTTATTTTCTTGAGTAATGAATCGCAGGTTTTTCCACCGACCAGAGCTCAATTATATTAGAACTCTGAAAGCTTCATCATGCCCAGGATGTAGGAATTCAACGCGTAAGCAAAGTTGAAGAGAATTGTATAATTGTATCAGCATGTTTCAGGCAAATGTGTAGGAGAGGGAGATCATGGGCAGAGCTCATCTGCACTACTGTTCATGCCCAATTACAGCTACAGATTCTGACAATGAATCAAGCACACTTGTGCTGTTAATGCTTTCTATGTTGCTAACCTATTAACCTTCCTGGAATCAGCTATTAAAAGGCAAGTGTAGAGGAATTCTCAGGGGAAGTGTATCTAAGTCACTGGCTGCCAAGAATAGAGTTTAAGGATATGCTCCAACAGGACCCAGTCTGCTTAATTTAAAGCAGCATAGGACAATGGCGACCACTCTGGTCACGAGACGCAATTGTGTATTTTTAAAGCCGACTTTTCATTTTAAGTATCATTTCATTTTTAAGTAGAGACTAGTGACTGTCAATGTAGTAGCCTATTTATCCATTACTAATTATCATGTACAGTATTATACTGTACAGCTTTAATAAAAACAGCATCAAGCAAGATAAGGTATATTGGATCATCTTTGTTTCTAATACATTTACAGCATTTAGCAGACGCTTTTATCCAAAGCGACTTACAATTAGTACATTTGTCAACAGTTGAACCG
>JAOEHI010000007.1:1878993-1892953 GCA_025447815.1 Percopsis transmontana | reverse complement strand
TCTGATACACTAGTCCATATTGATGTTATTTGTCTTTTCCTTACTAACAGTATAGAGAAGTCAGATAGGAATTTATTCATTTTGTTATTTAAATATCTGTGCTTAGAACCTATATAGGGGTGCTAGGGGTGTGAAGTGCTTACAATTAGGTGGTATAGAAATGCAGGAAATTTGTTTACAGACCCCAGACCCTCCCGCCAATTACGCATCTTTACAAGTTTGCTCCCCCATTTAAAAACATAACCAGGCACCTATGATTGTGGTAATATGGTAATATGTTGGTAAATTAGTGTGTGTTTTACACTACCATAACCTGCTTCCATCCTGTGGTCATTTTCCCAGCTGTCATTTCATTTTGATAGATGTTTTAGAACATCCTTATTTATTCTGATAAAGGCTCATTCCTACTGTTTCTGTTTCTGGGGTGGGATGAAGTGGGCTAATATGTTTGTTGTCACCCGTAAGATGTTGTTTTTCATATGATTTAATTTTGGCTTATGGTTTTCAAAAGGCTCATTCTGTACTATTCCTTGTTTTCACAGAAAAGTAAGAACTTGTTCTGAAGATGGTTTCTTCCAGGTAATGTCAAGCGTTATCATTGTTTTCTTACAAAGAATAAGTTCTGTGTTTGGAATAATCACTCTATTGCGCTCCCTACAGAATGATGAACATTATTATCAATACTCACTCTTGGAAACATCCATGAAAAAAAAACACGATATCCTTTTCCCGATCTGTCTCTTTCTGTCTCTCTATAGTGCAGGGTCAAGGCCTAGCATCAAAGAGGCTGACCAGTCTTGTGTCATCATGCTAAAAAACGCCATGTCTTTCTCTGGGAGATGGAGAGAGGAACCATCTCATCTCTGTGTCTTTGTTGCCCGTCCATTTGCTCTCAACTCTCAACAGCCAGACAGTGAGGCTGACCAGCCTGACTGAATTCGTCCATTGTCCACCAATTGTTGCATGTATGGAGAGGGGTCTTTTTTCCCTCTCCTTTTACAGTACCTGATGTATTTCCAGTATTCGTGGAAGTAGAGGCATTAAAAGCCACACAATTCCAGAGATGAGAAATGCCCGTAAGGAAAAGTCCTATCCAGTGTTCCAATTTCTTCCATCTTAAATGCTGGATTAGCAGCCCCCCATCCTTCACTTCCAGCTGCAACTAATGATGTCAAAGTTAAAAGAGAAAAAAATAGAAATAGAAAATATATATCAAAATGACAGCATCAAGTGAAATCTAACCAATATCTCATCGCTATACACGATTTGAAATCGCAGATACTGTACTTTGTCACGCTATGGGAAGT
This sequence comes from Percopsis transmontana, assembly GCA_025447815.1. Taxonomy (NCBI): domain Eukaryota; kingdom Metazoa; phylum Chordata; class Actinopteri; order Percopsiformes; family Percopsidae; genus Percopsis; species Percopsis transmontana. The sequence goes on along the minus strand of JAOEHI010000007.1, from coordinate 1,891,646 downwards.
GTTGTATGCATATACAATATATATTACTATGTTTATGTTTATTATTATTATTATTATTGTGCATTTATTTTGCATTGCATTGATTTTATTGCACTACAATAATTAGCAGTTTCCATTGCACTTGTAAAGCCACATTCAACAAAAATGCCGTCTTCTGTCTTATGTAGAACGTAATTCTTTGTTATTCTCTCCTGCATTTATTTTTATACCATATTTAAAGACACTTTTACTTAAAATGTATTATTAAAGTTGCCCTTTATCTGTTACTATGGTCTGGGCTTGGATTTCTTTACCATTTATAGACCAGTATCAATATAATGTGATTGTTAAAGTGCACTTTTGTTTGTTACCAATAGGTGGTAGTCTCACATCTAGTAGTTTGTTATTGTAAATGTGTTTTTGCCTAGGACAAGTTAATGTCTCACGTTTGATGGCAGGCATGACAGTGTTTTCTCTGCAGTGTTTGTGTCCAGTGGTCAACCTAGAAACAACCACAGAACAGACAAACATTATTGTCTAGGCTGCATCAAAGAATGCAGATCATGGCAGTTTAAAAGTGCCCTTTTATTGTGTCTGAGCACATACAGCACATGCAGTGATTTATGGCTTGTGGATTTTAACATTGTGTTGGCTTTGACTGATTATGTGTTCACTAGTAATGTGACATTGTCGTTACCATGCCAATGGGAATGTAGGCACAGGCAGAGCTGGCAGTTTAGGTATTTGTTAATAATGATTGTTACTTTGTGAACTTTTATTTGAGTCTCTATAACAGCAGAACCCCATGTCTTTTAACGGAGGAATAAAGAAAGATAAAGAGAGAGAGAGAGTCAAATACACAATGACAAACAGAATGAAAAAAAAAGATGGCGAGAAAGGGTTAGGGTTAGGCGTGAGAGCAGCAAAGCAATAACGTATGGGGTGATAGTGAATGATAAGAGAGTTTAGACATGGGGAGAGAGAGAGAGAGAGAGAGAGAGAGAAAGAGAGAGAGAGAGAGAGATAAATGAAAGTGCGGCTTGGTTTGATTCACACAGTGATCAGGGCCAATAGGAACAGAATCCCTCCCAGTCTTGAGAAGGGGATGACGGAGGGAGGGGGGGTATTCAAAGTAAGGCACGCTCTACTGTGCGTCTCTCAGGCACAGTCCAACACAGAGCACAGCCTCTCCACACAACCAGGATATGGGGCCCATCTGACCGACACTGGGAGCAACCAGCAGAGGCGAGGACCGATACAGGGATCAAGGAGAAGAAAAGACCGCCCAGAATGAAAGGAAACTGATCAGATCCAAGACTTTTAGTTTTTATTGGTGGGGGTAAAAAAAAAAAAAAAAAAGACGAGAAAACAATAGCAAGGACAAACCTCGGGATATTACAGGCTACGTTGCCATGGAAACCGGAATCTGGAAGCGGTTGCAAGGACCATTGAGTGTGGACATCTCTCCCTGACTCCAGGCACAGCACGTTTAGTGTCCCAGCACTCTTGTCAGGTACAGAACACCACACAGTACTATCACAAATCACTTTCCAAATCTATTTTGATTCCACTGTTGTTGTTTTTCTTGACTTTGACTTTCTAAGAATTGATACACTAGTATTCAGTGGTTAACAATTAGCCCACGCTGACAATAGTTAGCTAATAGTTAACCACTGTCACAGTTACTTGAACATTACTATTCAAAGGTTGTTTAAGATAATGTTACTAAATTTAAGAAGAACTTATAACAACCTTAACTGCATTAGAAACATTTCATCACATTCTGCAGATTTTTTCAATGGAAAAAGGAAATTAGAAATGTAAGCCCCGCCAGAGAGTCACTGACAAACTCATGTAGTAAAATGGAATGGAAGCAGTTTTCCACTGCTATGTCACACACTTAGCGGAAGTAAGACATCTGAATGATGCACTGAGAATGTCCTGACTATCCATAAACTTAGAGAGCTGAATGGTTTAAATAAGCGAGGAGTGATGAATGATGGAGTGATGGAGACAATGAATAACTGAATGGGTGACTCAGTGTAGTGCTATGCTGTTTAATCCCAGTTCCCCAACACTGGGGGAGTTGATTTCCCATTGGGGCCACCCATACCAAAAAATGTACGCCTTGAAGGTAGTGGAAGCCAGTCCGGATAAAGGCACCCACCTAATTACTATAATTAGTGAGTGAGAGGGGTTTTGAGAGAATTAGTAATGGGAGTGAGAGAATTAGTACGTGTTTATGGTATGTAGTTAGTCGGAATGAGAGTGAGAGCAATTTTTAGGTGAATGAGTAAGCGGGGTGGGGTGGGGGGTATCTTTGTAAACACTTTCACAATGTTTTATCCTTCAGTCTCACTAAAGAACGTGTATCCCGTCTATGTGCGTCTTAATACATGTTCATTCGAGTTTTTCTTGCGCGACTGCATGTGCCCGTTTCTTTGCGTAGGTGTACATTACTTTGGATGTGGTACGTGCTTGTATTTGCATGTACTTGCGGTGTGTGTGTGTGTGTGTGTGTGTGTGTGTGTGTGTGTGTGTCGTGTGTCGTTGTGGTTGTGTGGTGGGGAACTTGCGTTCTGATCCCTCTTACAGCCCTGGGGAGTGCACCACCTTGCACTGTCTCCTCTGATGTCAAAGAGGATTTAGACCGCAGACACACTGCGGTTCCTTCTGCAACATAACACTACACTGTAACGCTCCGGAGCTGTAAGTCCCCCGCTCGTATTAGTTTGAAGAGCTGTCGGGAGTCGAGCGGTCGGAGTTGGAAGTGGGTATTACTGTCTCATTACAAATAATGAGAAAATACAACTGAACAGGCAGATGTAAGGGATTTGTTGCAATCGACCGTTGAAGTGTTTTCTACTGAAAGCTTAAGTTTTCAACGTTACTTTTCCCAGCTGCTGGGCCGCGTGGGTCACTGGTAACATAAAAGCCTGGAGCATAAAGCGAATGGTGTCAAAGCCCTCCTCTTGAAGTGACAGCAGAGAGGGGAGGGTTTACTCTCAAGAGTCCTTACACCGCCAGCCAGAATCCAAATGAGAAACATCCTACCATTACAGCTGGCCTTATTGTGCCTCATCCCAAACCCATGCTTCCAAAACACTAAAATTATAGAAGCAAAAGGGGTTGCCTTACAATCACGGAAAGTATTCCAACTGGGCTGCTAATCATTATCAAGATGGATTATGGGGACAAATGGCTGCCCAAACGGCCTCAAGCAGCCTCCTGGCGATGTTGGCATTAGACACATTTACACAGCAAAGCCCCCGCCAACTGTTAATGAGCCAACAGGACAGTGCAGTTTTTTGTTTTTTTTGGGGGGGGGGGACAATCTGCAAATGCAGATAATGACATGGTTGCTCTCTATGTAATTGGCGCCAAAGTGAAAAGGTTGGCGGCTATATGTACGTGTGTGCGTGCGTGTGAACAAGATTCGAGCTGCACCGAGAATTAAAGGCAATTCTACTGTAATTAACTGCACTTACCAGTCTGTGTGTGAGACCGGGCGACGCACCTATAATTGAGGCATCAGGTTTTGTTTGTTTTAACATGCCTTGAAGACATGCCGGGAAGAACTTTCACAGGGCTTAGCGCGAGGACGTCTGTGTACAAATTTGGAAGTCTAGAAATGATTGAATTATTAGGTAACTCGATTACTGAAATACAAAAATATTTGGTAGCGAAACCGGAGCTTTCAGTGGCCAGTTTTGTTTTTATTTGACTTGATGTGAGACCTTACATTATCCAGACAAGAAACAAGGCCAGGGACAATGTCATTTCCAAAAGGGAACAAAACATATAACACGTCCCCTTTGATAATAATTGTTTTCAGAATGGTTTGTGTCTAGTTCAGCAGTCTCTGGTGTTTGTTTCGGTATTTGTAATTTCATTAGCGGTTTGAATTTTTGAACCAAGGTCTGCCACAGTTCAGTGAAGCATATCCCTCAAGTATTTGTGGTTCTCGCGAGGCACAGGCCTGTGTTTGTAGATGCATTTTGTGATTGCATCCAAAAAGATAGTCCATATACCCCCGGTTTAGGTCAGTCACAGCGCTAAAACACAAAACCGCAGTCTCCTTTCGACAGGCAGAGAATGACAGTAGGAAGTAGAGAGAAACAGATTGAGAGCTAGACGGTTAGACGGTGGAGGAATAAGGGCAGAGCACCTCAAGCTCCATTGAGCTTTGTCTGTTTGTCCAACAGGCCCACTGTGGCCTGTCATTAGCCCCCTGTTCTGAACCCTTCCCCCCCCTTCAGCCTGTGTCATTCTAGCTCCTCACCCTGAAACCCACCCATCCTATGCTCTCTCCCCAGCGTGCCCCCAAGTCCCAAACTCCAGAACCACGATTTGTCTTTCCGCAAGAGATTGATGGGGATAGCTTGGCAGGGGCGATGCTATCATACTTAGGCAGAGTTTGGAAGTTGAGAGAGAGAGAGGCCGCTGACTGTATAGGCCCATCCGTCATGCGCTGTGTACACAGTCAGTCAGGTGATCCCTGCAGAGACTCCTGGGTCTTGTAACTCACCAAACTCCAGTGAACGGAGTCCATCCTCAACTAATGAAGCCTTCCCGGGCCGGTGGAGAATAGAAAGAGCTGGCCATACAGAAGCAGAGCCTCCCGTCCGTAGTCATGAGACATAACTGCTTAAGACAAATGAGCTTGTGTTACTGGTGGTTAGATCATCTGTAGATGGAGTAGGGTCAAGACCTTAGGATACAGTGGGTGGTGAAATGCCCCAGCAGGAGTCTTCGCTTCTAGTTATTTGGCCTGTTTTGTGTGTGTGTGTGTGTGTGTGTTTGTCTGAATGTGTGTATGTGCACACCTACGCTTGGACGTGTGTATAGGCATACATGTGTGCCATATTTTCTCTAATGATGAAGACATTTCAGGATATGTATGCTTGGCCAAAACCCATCCTTACTCCTACAGTGCTTCCATTGCAGGGAATGGGATTTCAAAATGCATTTGTCAACGCAGGGCTCCTCTAGGCGTTCTGCGATGCAGCAGAACAAATCTTCACCCCCAGACTTGGTCTACAGTGTAGTTTTCCTACGGCTGATTACTTGGCTGGGTTCTCACAAGAACAGAGGGTTTCTCCACTGCCCAGATATGATCTGTAAACACATTTTTTTGTTTCCACAGGCCTATCTATAGTGCAGTTGTTCTCAAGGATTTTGACCCTTCACCTCCAAAAATTTTAGGTTCATTGCATGATCTCACGATCCCTCTAAAAGCATCATGCAACCACTCTAGGGTCCAAAATCACAGTTTGAGAACCGCACAACAATATGCTGAATTGTACAGAATCCATACTACATTTCTGCCGGATGTACAAGAAAACGACACAGAGAAACAGCTGCTGTCTAGCTTACTGCGACAGTGATTACTGTAGACGCTGTCCAACGTAAGAGGACAGAACTGCCACGATACCAAGGTCAGGGGCAAAAGGAAGAGAAAGGAGATGATAAAGTCATTTGCTCCATGTCAGGGAAAGTTCCTGGTCCAGGAATAGAAGAAAGAGGATGTAGAAATTTGCACAGCAACGGAGAGCGAGTGAAATAGGGGCAGCCACTGGCCTTGAGGCGGTTCGGTTCCTTGACTTTCTTTCTTGATGTCATGCAACGCTTGTCAGCAGCAACATCTGCTAGAAAGATGCTTGAGTGATGGTCAAAAATGTGCTGGCTTGAACACTGATACCAGGACACGTGCTTGATCCTGAAACGTCTGAAAACCATATTTCTCTAGATTATGTCTTCCTTGTACCGATATAAAAGAGAAGAGATTTACTAGTGCAGAGTGTGTGTGTGCGCACTTTACATCTATACACAATCGCAAGTGTTTAGAAGAGGTTTCGTCTCTGTCACCCATCTCTCCTGTGAATAGGTTGAACCTTGGTCATTATAGGTCATTCTCAGTTCACTTTGCTCCACAGTGTATAACAACTTAGGAGACCAGACTCCAAAGGGTGCAGTTCTTCAACCCTAATAACATGCAGATGGGTCTCTCTAATGCTTGTTTACATATCTGTGGCATAGTTCATGACTAGGAATAAGCAAAGGCCTAATTATTTTACCCGGCGACGAGACCAATAAAATCAACTTCCCCTTCTCGTTATGGGTGTTTAAGTGTGTCCTTTGATGGCGGAGATTTGTTTATTTATGGAAGAGTTTCGTAGCTGAGAAGAAAGCAAATAGAAGTAATAGCACGGAGATGCTGACAAATAGGGGCCCCGGTGATGGATTCATTTCCTCAATAATGCCCGAGAGGCCAGACAGCATGAGTGAAGGCCATCCAACATGAACGCACATTAGCGCACTTGTAAATAACGATAGGCAACATCACTCACTGCCTGAATTAACAAATTACAAGCACCCAGCTTGATAAGTATCCCTTCATTCCCTTATTTGATTGCTACATACCGTACAGTACTGTATTGTCTCTAGGCTAAAGTTTATTCATGTCGCAACTGTTTATGTGCCATATAGGATTTAGAACAAAATGTCATTGTATGCTGTAGTAGGCCTACTATCATTTCCTAATGAGTTGCTAACCTGCATTTCTTTTTTCCAGGATGTTTTGGAGAATCGCTATCCCAGTCCTCTTGGCGGGGGTGCTCTGCGTTTCAGCAGAAAGCAGGAAGCTTCGTCCGCAGGGCTCCATTCCCTCCCCGAATAAATCCAAAGGGAACCTTTCCTTGGAGCGCCACCACCGGCTCTTGCCGAGAAAACCAGAGGTGTTAGCTTCTAGCCGAGAGGCCATCGTGGTAACGGAGCGTCGCTACCTCCGCAGTGATTGGTGCAAGACCCAGCCGCTTCGCCAGACGGTCAGCGAGGAGGGCTGCCGCAGTCGCACCGTGGTCAACCGCTTCTGCTACGGCCAGTGCAACTCCTTCTATATCCCCCGCCACATGGGCCCTAGCTCGGAACACGGCAAAAGTCGAGGGAAAGGAGGGAAAGGTTCTGGCAATGGAAGGAGAGGTCACAATAAAGCCCATGAGCCTTTCCAGTCCTGCTCCTTCTGCAGGCCACACCGTGTCACACAGCTCACAGTGCAGTTGGACTGTCCAGGTTTGCAGCCCCCTTTCCGGCACCGTAAGGTGCAGAGGGTCAAACAGTGTAGGTGTATGCCTGTAGATGTGAGTGGCCACGGGAAACTGTGAAGAGGCACTCTGAATGAACCACTTTTCTATTGACAAGATATTACGTGTCATTGTATCAGTCTAGGTGTGACATGGAGGTATACAAGACTATGGATAACTGTGTGGCCATTTGGGTAGAACTTTGTTCACACAATGGCAGGCTTGGATTTGAAAACAACTGTAGCTGTCAGCAAAAGTAGGCCTACCTACGGTTGAAAATGCCCATGGTGAAGAAGTCCATCTTGGACATACTACTTCCACAGTATGTGTCAAAACCAAATTAATTTAGAGAGATTAAACAAGCTAGAGACATCTTCTTGTTTTGCAACCGCAAAATATAATGAACTACTGCTTTGGGAAAGGCTCCCCAGGAAAATGACAGTTCCTCTTTGACTTTGTTGTACGAAATTCTGTTCTGCAGGTGAGCCCAATAAGATGACTTGCTTAGGTAATGGAGTAAGGTTTTTATCTGAAGCAAGGACATTCTTCATATCGCCTATGGTTTAACCTAATACTGTTTACTTAACTTTTCTTTGCTGTCCCAAAGATATGCTATTGAGTCAGCTTGAAGAAAAGCTTGAGTGAAAATGTTGAAGCCAGTGGTCTGTGTGAGTACATGGCTGCATTTTTTGGCAGCAAAAATATACAAGCTAGTAAAAATATATATATAGATATTGTATTATGTATAACTGGGCTACAATGTAAAATATATATGTATGTGTGTAAGTATCTATGTCAAAAATATATTAAATCTATTTCATATAAAAAATAAATCGCATCAAATATTTTTTATTTTTTCCCCAATTCATTAGAGATGAATAATAATAATAATAATACAATTATTTTTGTGGTCAAAGGCATTTGGTCAAAATCATTTGATCAAAAACTAAATGTATTGTGCAGATGATTACATCAAATGATGCTATTGCTCCAGTAGGACAATAAAAACTCACACAATAGGAAAGGCAACACTAATTGCATAATTTTACATACAGTATAACATTAATATATAGAAGTACTCTGGCATTGACATAGGATTGTAATAAAATATCCATATCTAGTCTCTCAGATTACACTTTAACCCAGTGTTGCTTTTGGTTGACACAGAGACAACATATCACTATGACAAAGATAGGAATTAACTATGAATATTACAGTAATTACAGTGAGTGTCGTCTTTTTATCATTACAGGTAATGTTTCATCACAGGTCATTTGTTTTACAAGCAGCTCTCTTTTACATGGCTTATTTGACCTCTGGTCTGTGCTGAAAAAGGCACTTGCAGTCTGGCAGGAGATCTGTAGATCTAAAGGTATAAACTTGTGCTTCTCTTCATGAAGGGATATGTACAGTACAAGCACATAGATGTTCACAGGCTTGGAAAATGCAGTGAAAAAATAAACGTATGGTATTGCTTAAAAAATACTAAGCAGGATATGACTATTTATATATTGTAGAAAAGGTTACATAGCAAAAAAACAGTTCGTAAGATGTCTGAAGTATAGCTTTAAGATCCCGCAATTTCCATTTTAGATAGCTATCTAACAAACAACTGGTTCAAAACCATGCTGAACCTACACTGACAACATAGTTGTGTAGGCATGAAGATTAGCCATGGCAGATTGTGATATCAGCTTTAAAGCGAGTCCTCCCATCACTGCCTCAGATCTTCGGACCCAGCTTAGCTTTCTGTGGAGCACAGAGCAGGTGGCAGTTATTCACAGCACTCACTTTAATGCTATACTCCTCGATTTTGTTATAGCACCCATACAACGGTGCATGTGGCTGCAGGGGGAGGGGCAGAGAGTGGCCTGAGCCTATGAGCGCTGTCAGGGGTGGAGTAGAGAGGAGTGGCTGTCACACTCAGGTTTAGAGGCATTTAATCTTCAAAGCAAAACAACAATGGGTTTGTAACGCTGGGTTCAACCACAAGGGGAATTCCGGAAGGAACTACTTTTAGCAAAACCTGGACATTATTGGACAAAGCACAAACCTGCACACACCTACAGTATGCAAGTGTGGATGTGTACGAGGACCTGCTTTTGCTCACATTTTGGCCACACACCCCCATGGGCAAAATGGCACACACTATGCCTGTAATGCGTTTAAATCGACAAGAGATTTACAAACATTGTGACAGTCATTATTCTACAATAAATGTAAATACACAAATCGAAGTAGGAAACTGGATATAATAACTGGATAAAAAAGGAAAACGTACTATTCCAGTTGCATGTTTGGGTTTAACATTGTAGGTGACCTTCTCTCTCGCCTGTTTGAAGCCTTCCTCCGCCATTTTGACCCTGAAATAAAAAACATGGGTGATCAACGAGTTGTACTAATCTTTTACAAACATGGACACTGGGATGCACATATAAACATGCATAAACAATCCATTTCAATCCTTTCAACACACAATATAGAAATACAGTACACACAAAAACCTACTGAGACTGTCCAGACCTTGCCCATGTGTTGGAGGTATTTGAAAAAGCAACAACATTGGTCTGTGACTTGCCAGTCCTCCGACTAAAAAAGGATTCCAGTGTAGTTTACCATGGCCTGAAAGAAGCCAGAGAGCCTCTAGGCATCGGTGCCATATAAAGGCAAAACAATGTCCTGGCATAGAGTTAAAAGTGAGTAAAACCGTTGTATATGTATCCTGCCAGTGTGTCAGTTTTCCATGTCCGCAAGTCAATGTAATATCTATAGATCTATAAAAAAATGAATTAGGATCTCTAGGATTTCTAAGCCAATGGTCAAATGCTCATGCATGCTCATTTGTATTCACACAAACAAACAAGCTAAGCTTGCGTCATTAAGTGCCTCTTTTAAATACATATCACGATTCAATCTTCATCTGACATGATGGACCAATTTGCTTTGGGTTGACATAAGGAATATTATCTTTATATCCATCAAACCACTGGAAGCTGACTGGATTCTGCGTGTGTTCTTTTCATTACTGGGGTGAGGAGAGAGATTTGGGTCATTACAACTCTTTTCCCTGCATGGATCTGAACGACTTTGATAGGATCTTCAGTGAGCACTGGATGTACTCAGCATTATTAATGGTTTTGTAACTTCTGCTGCGGTAGAAGCCCAAACTTTGGAACATTTGGAAACTGAAATTAAATTTTGCAAAGGAGTGAGAGCAATGTAGCTTAGCCAGAGGATACAGGTGACATAAAGGTCCTGAGATATGATAGAAACTCCTGGTGGGATTTGATACTACTCGAGCAAGGTTAAGTCCAGTGTCAGAGGGAGGGCACTCATTCACGACAGCAACGTCACGTTTAAGTGAAACAGGAAATGAGGGGTTGCGCCTCCCAGACATCTGCTCACCGTTCCTGTAACATCAGTTTGTTCTCCTTCTTCCACTGCTCTTTGAAGTCGCTGGAGAACTCGTGCCAAATCGAGAAGAAGGTGTTTGGAGAAACCTCCTTCTCTCCCGCCTTGGGCTTGACAGAGAAGAACACGCTCAGCTCCAAGAAACTAAAGACGGAGAACAAAGGCAAAAATAAATAATAAGCACAAGAACAAAACATTACAACACGGAGGGTTACGGAAATTTGCTGTGACTCCATGCAATAATTTGTGGCTCAGAGCAAATATACAATAAGTGGAAGTTTAATGTGGAATAAGCTGTTTTCTTATTACACTTAGTATAATGAAAAACACAAACTAAACAACTTTGAGTGAGACTCATGTCTCATATTCAAATGAATGTCTCCCCATAACTATATCCCATCGTGACGTTTTGTGTGTACATGTGTGTATATGTGTATACGTGGGTGTGCACGCATACAGAACTAACAGACAAACAAACTATATAGACAGAAAAGGAATTGGGATGCGCTGGAGGGTGTGGGTGAAAGTGACAAATGCTGGTTGATCAATACAGAGGACAGGTTGGGGTCTGTGTTTGGAGTGCACTATTGGAACACATTCCTGGCCTGTGTTAACAGAAGCCTGGAGCCAAGGCTGTCTGCTTGCTCTCGGCTTAGATAAACAACACAGACACCACACAGGGGGCCTCCCGTCTACCTACAGCCCCTGCGTGACGACCTACACCTACCATGAAACCCAAGCAACCTGGAGATCTAAATATTGGCAAAACAGCCAGGTTATATTTCTTCCCTGTAGAGCAAGATCATTGTACTGTATTGCATTCTTATTTTTTATGACTGTATCATAAGTAAACACTGACAACACATAGACCCAGCTGGTGTAAAGTAACTAAGTATAAATACTTTATTACTGTACTTAAGTTATTTAGTTTGCAGTGGTGTAAAGCATATAAGTAGAAATACTATTATTATTGTTACTTTACTTACAGTAAGTACTTTTCTTTATTTTCAGTGTAAATGTATAGTATTTGTGTTTGTTACTTTCACTTTACTAAGTTTTTATAACACTCCTACAAAACAAGGAAAAGTATAATAAATGTGTAAGCAAAATAAGTCTGATTTTTTATTGACTATAGATTTACTTTAACTTGTAATACTTAATCCCAGATACACTTAATCCCAGATACTTTAGAACTTTCACTTAAGTAATGTTGTAATAGATTACTTTCACTTACGTAATTTTCTAGCAAAGCATCTTTACTTTTACTTAAATATGAGATATATATATATATATATATATATATAAAATTATATATAATATATCCTAATTCATTACTTATTCACATAGGAAGAACCCAGATGAAAACTTGCGCTTCTTACATCTTTTGAGTGTCTGTCAGTTTTTCCTCCTGTTGGTCCAGTTCTGTTTTTGCTGTAAAGGAGTACAGATTTAGGTGAGGGTAGAGAATGACATTCCTGATTTTCATGGCATCAGGTCTTGCACGTACATCTTTCACCTACACCAACATATATTCAAGAGAATTCCTTGTGTCAGCATTACTGATATCAGCAGTCATTTACAAGGTCAGCAGTGTGACACCAGAGGTTATTAAGTGTTGAATTGTCTGCTGTTACACAACTGACAAATGACTGCTGCAGATTGCTGGACAAGAGTGTCTTTGTATAGGGTTACTTTCAATAGAGATAGATGACTGTGAGTACATGTGTGTATATGGCGGAGAAAGAGAGAGATAAATAGGGAGAGCGACTATGGCTTATATTAATGTACATTTCCATCAGACCACATCATGTTGTTGGGTCCCTGGGAGTCCCCCACACCCCCCAAAAAGTTCTCCATAGCTGACGAGCATTGTGAACTACACAAACGTAATAATAAATATATGTAATAAATGTAAGATAATAACAAAAATATCTAAGATAATATACATATAATTCATACTTCAAATAGCGTAATCGTATGAAAAATATAAAATGATATACTGTAAATATATTTATATTAATAATAATACCCCCCATAAATGCCTTTTGAGGCCCATTGAGGGGTCCTCAACCCCACTTTGGAACCCCACTGTTATAAGTTACGATATGAAAGCAGAGCGGTGAAGTGTGACAGGCTGTGAGAGAAATAATACCTGGAGTGGGGGGGGGAGGGGGGGGGGTA
>JAOEHI010000007.1:1867558-1878893 GCA_025447815.1 Percopsis transmontana | reverse complement strand
CCCCCCCCCCCCCCCCCCCCCCCCCCCCCCCCCCCCCCCCCCCCCCCCCCCCCCCCCCCCCCCCCCCCCCCAATCAAATTTCACAATAACTCGCCAATTTTCCAGATTTCCTCTACACTACATTCTGTCACTTTGTCAATATAACTTATGTCTTTCCGATTCTGGGGAAACAATATTGAATTAAGAAATGAGAGGACGTTAACGTCATAAAGGTGCAGAATAACAGTCCTCAGGCTGCACACTAAACGGTTTCCCAGACTGCCTCTGGGCAGCCCGATGGGTAACGATACCTAGGCCACTGCTGCCGTAAACTGTCAAATGATCACAAATGACCCATGACCTCTTTATGGCTTTCCAAGACAGGCACGGCAGTGGAGGGGATAGAGAATCTTTCCTGGCACAGCGCTCCTCTTATCCCGGGAATATCTGATCGTGGCGCGTAATTGAAGCCAGAGCCACATCAGAGGAGGCCTGACATATCCAACGGGACCGTCTCTTTCTTTCTACTGTTCCAGTGTGCTAAATCATTCTGTGGCTAGCCTTCTTCCGTCTATGGCCCATCAATAAATGATGACAGATCAGTAAATAATATGGATGGGGTTTCGGGAAAGCATCTATCTGTGTGTTCATATATATATTTATTTACTTTTCTGCTTTAAGAGGATTTTTTCATAAACTTCTCAGTGCATTTTGTAATGGAACTGGTCAAACCGTTTGAGGAATTCATGCTAAAGAACCACTGCAGATCAGTGGATCTTACTCATTAGCCTGAAGGCCTGACAGTGACAGGCCTACGTGGCCTGAGGGTGACAAGGGAGAATCTTTGGCCTTTGCTAATCTTTATCTTCATCAGAAACAGATTATCACATGGCCGGAGCGCTCCAGCTAGTCACAAAGGCTCCATCAAAACCTTGCATGCATGAGAATTTGTGAAGTAAGCAGGGAAAATCGAGCTAGACCAAACAGCGGAGCTCCAACAAGTACGCTCCCACTGTTATTCTGTGGTTAGTTTCATGGTCAGAAAATAAACAAGAGCGGTCGAAATTGTGGAGCCAGAAACTGTTTAACCCCGGGCTTTTTAGAAATTATAGAAATAACAAAAATAAGACGTTCGGCTGTTGTTCTTTTTCACCGCGGAGGCAGTGGAGGCACCCCAAAAATTCTGTCTGGAGCCTTCAGAGTCACATGCCCATGTTACGGCACTTACATTGTACTCTCAGAGGACAAACCTTGTCATTTGCATCAAAGGGAGAGCTCCCATATTTCTCTCAAAGAGAAAGAGGGCGACTAGGAGTGGGGGTAACGCTTTCATCTATGGACTTCCTTTAAACTGCAACTCAAGGACAGTGAACGAGACAGCAAAAGAACATGTGTTCTATATTATAGCCTCATTTGAATACAAAAGCACTCAAGGAGAGGCCTGTGAGCTCGCTCCATCAAAAAAATTGGTCACAGTCAACTGAATCTTGCCCGCCTGAAAGCCAATGTAACGCAATGAATGACATTTGGCGTGTTATGTTAAAACAAGCAAAACAAACGGAGTCTTACACCTTTGAAGTGGATCACAATATCCCATTATTGTTGTATAGCTGTCAGATTGTAGAGATGAAAGCATGGTTTTATGACGTATGGTAGACATGACAAATAAACCCTTCTGCATTCTGTCTTACAGAACTACGAGCTCCTATAACAAATAAAGTGATGTTTTTCAACAAAGGACCCTTTTTTTCAGTCAAGGACAATATGCTGCAGTAGCACGACTATAATCAAATGATTAAAATTTCAGGAAGCCGGCATTGTAATTACCTGTTAGGGCTTAAAACGTTGCAAAAATGCTGTGGTGACTAGTGAGCCCCGCGCAGATAGCTGCTAAAATAAACATGGCAAATGGCAAAGACAGCTCTTTATAGGTAGATTCATCATCTGTCATTAGTTCCACCACTAATTCATCCTTCTTGTTTTAAGAACCTTCTTGTTAAGCCCTGGGGTGTTTATCGTGGTATGGAGAGAAATAAGTAAGGCAAAAGAACATCCCTGTCTTGTCTAACATTAACCTGCTGGGGAAAAAAGGATGACCACTGCACGAAAATGAGATGGAAAACAGTTCCTCAATTCCTGGAAAACAAATTTGCCTTTTGAAAAAGCAGATGGAATGGCAAAATAGAGATATAGGTGACAAAAATGAGGAACAGAAACTGCTGTGCTAAGATGGGGCATTCGTGTCTCTGTTAAATCAAAAGTGTACCACATCACAAAGAATTTTTCATAGCCTGCTTAGCACTCAGCTTTGTTCTGCAGCAGGCAGTTTAACAGAGATGGGTTCACATTCGGCCATCCTGGATCCTCCTCTGAGTCAGGCTAGATAGAGCATTTGTTTTATGAGGTAGAGATCAAGATAAAAACGACACAGCTACCAGGTCCAGTTGTAATCCATCAATGCAAAAAGACGGACGTGAAGCAACAGCGTTGAGTTATTTTGTACACTCTGAGATAAACAAGAAATCCCTATGGAAACGACACTCTCCGCGTATCACCTCAGACACAGAGAGTTTGATATACGACTGTAAATTTATAGTGTGTTGATCGATGATCCAGTTCAAATACTCTCACAGGTTTTCTGAGCCTTAAGATAGTAACTATGCCAAGTACATGTTAATACAAACCGATGGACTAATGCTGGACTAATGCTTTAGCAGTCTAGCGGGCCACAGGGTTCTAGCTAGCTTCCAGGACTCAAGAGGTGCTGAAGCTTATCACGTTATATTTAATGAGACAAGGAGCACTGAAAGTCTCTTGGTTTCTGAAAGAGGGCTCACCTTGGTTTATAAACTCATCCATCTTCTCCTTGAAGGGCTGCAGATTCTCTTCAGAGGACACTTTACAGACTTTCTCGGTCTCCGCCGAGCACACTGGTGGAACAGAGAATAATCGCGAGGGTTTGCAGAACAATTATTTCTTACATGAAGTTTGTGACATATCAGGTTTGCATGTTTACATGTCATACACTCATCTTTACACTAGACCACGAGTGTCAAACTCAATCACAGAGAGGGACAAAATTAAAAACTGGGTTTACTTCAAAATGTATACATTTTGAAGTAATCCATTTTGTATACATTACTTCAAAATGTATACAAAATGTATACAGACAGGTTATGCAATGAAGTCTTTTCCCCTTTCTAACAACTGTGCTTGTAAATCGGTGGCAAGCTCACAGACACGATCAGCTAGCTGTTGGAGTGCATTCTGGGACTTGTAGTATCCACGATGTGCGTGTTATATACCGGCGGTCCCGTTATGGGAGATATATGATATTTTCTCGTGGGCCGGATAAAATTGTACAGCAGGGCCAGAAGTGGCCCGCGGGCCTTGAGTTTGACATGTCTGCACTAGACGTTCACCAAACAGTGTGTAAAGTTCAGTTATAAACGTTAAGATATTCCAGGTTTATTTGATAGATTTCTGCTGAGTAAGCGTTTCCGAGCTCAGGCACGATGATTCATAATGACCCATAACTTAAGATGCCCAGAGGGAACAGTCCGGCCCGTGCTCTTTTCCCCACCGGGCAGCTTTGGCGTCGCGCTCTATCTGTAACCATTATGGATCCAGAGACCTCGTGCTGAAGACCACGGAGGCGGAGGGACCATTAGGGGGCTGAGGGAGCAGTGAATGGGGAATTTGGGCAAACGGTAATTGGTCGACCATATGCTACCTCCTCTAAAACGGGAGAAGGCTAGCCTGCTCACTGCTGTCCTTTGGGCTGGCCAAGCACATTTCTGTGGGCCGGCAACCTATCAGAACCCCCCTCTGGGAAATGTCATCGAAGCCTGCGTCTGCTAGAGCGCTCATCTGGCCCTACTAAGGTAATGAGAGCTCTGCAGGTGGAGCATGTGAGGATGCATTTATGTTGGCCTGCCATACACACTGGTACTGCTTGGGTCGAAGCGGACGCGAGTCCATGTCCCCCCTGCCAGCAACTCCATCTTCATGAATTGGAATTAATGAGCAGCCAAGAGATTGATTGTGGTGCAGGAAGAAAAACAATATTTGGCAAGACAACATGGATTAGAGAGCTGATTGGTTTAGCAGTAAAGCTACATAAAACCTGATAGAGAACAGACTGGGTTAAGGGGATTAGATTGTCAATCGGGATGCACGTCTACATGACGTACACACACACACACACACACACACACACACACACACACACACCGGAACGCACATTAGCTTTTTACCACCTGTACATGGCTGAATGCTTGGAAAGCATTTTAAGTGCTGAGTGAATAGAGACCTAGGTAATGAAAGTGAATATTTCCCTATTGCCTCGTTCATTAGCCTGCAGTTTTTGTTTTCTTTCTTTCTTTGACTCAACCAATGAGCTTGCCTTTCTCTGAGCCTAATCTGATTTCCACACTTGTGCTGAGCTCTTTGTCATTATTATATCCAGGCAATAACTGAATTGAGTCTAGTATTATCTCAGTAGTGTGTGTCTGGAGATATTCTTTAACATTTAATAACACAAAAAAGTTGCATAGTGGTAAAACATAAAACACTTTCATAGTAAAGCTGGCAATTATGATGCACAATGACATTTGGAATTGTCAATGAATTATTAAACAGCTCCGCTAAATAACTAATAATTATGGTATATAAGTAATAAACGAAAGAATAAAAGTTCCTTGTAAAGTCAGCGAGGCACTGGGAAAAGTGACTGGGCATAACATATCCACAGAGACGTGCAGGAATTTTCTGGAGTTCTTCAAAACACAGCTTATAATCGCCTAACCAATCGGAAGATTGCGGTTTCCAGGGTCAGTGCGCTGATGTAGCAGAGCCTCCAGAAGGCCTTTTACAATTCAATGGATCTCAGATGGACCTCGGGTGGGGTCCACCGGTAGTGGAAGCATTCAGACCTATAGCCACCTTTAGTATTGTGATTTCTGCTTCACGAGGACAGTAAAGACACATCGGGGCCTAATGGGAGTCTAACATCTGAGAACCCACATCTGCTTCTGGTTTGGTCGTCTGTACGACGAACAGATGCTATCTCTCTGTTGACCCGCTCCAGCGAACCAAACATGACCATAGCGGTCACATTTAGGATATTTCTTCCATCACGGTATGTGGGTGGATTAATACATGATTTATGCTTTATAAATCTTCATGTAAGGGAATCGTAAACATGGCGTGACACCTGCCATAAACGGCATTGATTCAAGTTTACTACCTCGGTAAGCTTGTTGTAAATATGAAGTTTTAATGTTTTGGACGCGCTCAACGAGAGCAAAAAAGGGAAAGGTTGTTGGCGGGCTTACCAGTGAGGTCTTTCCTCAACTTGCGGAGATCTCTCTGAAAGTCCTCGAACTTCATTTGGGAGGCCTGGAAAAGGTCCTGGGGCTCAGGTAGAGGATAGACACAGGTCTCTCGGCCAGCTTCCTAGCGGGGACACAACAAATACATGCAACCATGCCAGTTAAGAACAGCCCTTCCCATACTGTATACAGTATATACAGCAGGTAGGGCAAATGGCACATCTTCCATGGCCTACTTATCAGCAGTGAATCCTCAACCAATCCAAAGAGACTGATCCTAGATGACTACACACTACTCAGAGGCCAAGTCCACGCTGTCTGTCGGTGTTACTACGAAGGCATTACGAGTGCTAGAGCCATGTCATGTCGGTTGATGTTGGCGAGCCTCTCCACTGAGTTCATCTCATCTGGCAAACCTAATTATTTACACTAGTGCTCCTTTGGAGGCTTTGCCAGCGAGCAGACTGCAGGTCTGAATGAACCCAGACCAAAGCAGAGAAAGAAAGAGAGGGGGAGAGGCAGTGTGGAGGACAAAAATGTGAGCGGAAAAAAGTAAAGAGAGGGAGAATAAAAGAAAGAAAGAGAGAGATTGTCTCTGCCATAAATGAGGAAAGAGAAAATAAATAATTTGATAAAGGATAAGCCACGGTATCCTCTGGCAAAAGAGAAGATGAAAAGAAGAGTCTGGAAGGATTTCTAAGCAAATCAGAGTAAAAAAAAAAAGTGATTCAAATAAACAGGAACCAAAACATACCTCATCAAAGTGTCTCAGATAGTAAGCAACAATGTAGGACAAAAGACTCTGGGAGTTATCCTGAAAGAAAATGGAAAGATACAAATAAATAAACTAAGATCCCTTTATTTATTAGTCTAATCATTATCGAGCAGGGTGTTTTAATTTGTGAATGGCAAACAAGTAAAGAGACATCAGTCTAAGAATACGGGTATAAATAAAGGGATTAGCAGAGTAAAGCATCAAACACAACCGTGATGGGCTGGCTGTCATAACTCAGGGTTGATGGAAAGTTCTATGTTGTTTATGGGTACGTTATTGATTCCATCACAACATACTGTAAACACATACTACTGCGCCCCTAAATGATAAAGATTGTTCAAGCTGTAGTCTTCCTGTCTCGTTGGATGTTTTCTCTCCTCTGCTAGCTGGGAAAGTATTTACATGTATATGTTAAATGGATTGCTGCCCTCCTCAATTATGATTGGCTGTGTCATGTTCAAAGCTGTTGCAAAATACCCATTGAAGGGATACTTCATCAAAAAACTTACCTTCACTAAAAATGTATTTATTAAATAATAAAGAAAAGTTGATTAAATAATCAAATAATTTTCTGATACAATGGATGTGTCTCTTTAAAAGATCACAATTAGAAACAATATTAATGCATTTTATAACTGATTAAAAAAAAGTATTTTTTTGTGGATAAAATATCTTATTTCATCAAAAGTTTTAAATGTTAATTCAACTGTAATCAGGAATGAGCTACACAAGCTAGCATAGCATTATCAGTCAGGACAGTCTGAATAAGAGTTTGACGGTGATGTTTCCAATTTGATATTATTGCTACCACTTGAGGCCTCTAGACAAGAAGAAAGACTGTGTTTTTATCATAATTTGTTTAAATATATAATAAGTTGTTTACTTGCTTATTGCTTTCAGAAGACATGAAAACGGAATATTTTTTTTTATGTTAGCGCTTGCTAGCTAATAGAATACTCACGCTACTCTTAACATCCTTAAGCTTTGGCAGGATGTCCATGGTAAAGCCGTCGGCCTGCCCTCGAGAGCGATTCCCTCCATTCATGAAGTTGCCGAATGCCAGCACCAGGCCGAGGATCTGCATCACACACTTACTGCTCTGGAGAGTCTAATAGGTGTAGACAGACACACACATACAGACATAAAGACATGTGGACATAAGAAAACATGATGAGAAGCAGCGGTGGATAAACTAGATCCACAAAGTGAACATTCTAACCAGGTTTTCGTTCCAAACATGCACTACCACAGCTCTCCAGCAGGGGAAGGGAAATCAGCTGGTTTAGTACAGTGGTTCTCAAACTCTAGGTCAAGATCAAGGGTCGCAGATTATTATTGTTTTTTAACTACAGCATCTATACACCTGGTTTGTTCACCTCTGGGTAGAAGATACAAAAGGAGGATGAAGGAGGAGGAGGAGACTCACCTTGCATACTCTTTGAAGGATTTCTACTTTGCGGAGTACGGAGGAGATACATTCATGGAAGGTCGACTGAAACAAGATGCAGAACACCCGTTCGGAGAAGTTGGGTATTTTTGACAACTGGTGGAGGAACCTGGTGAAAGGATGAAGAAATGACAAAACCCTTTTAAGACAAATTGCGAAATTAGAATTTGTAGAAATTAGAGTTTGGTTCTGCACTTACTGCTCGGGTTTGTCCAGTGGCTTGGAGTCTTGAGTGTCTTTAGATGAATTAATGTGTTTTTCAATCTTCCCCATTTCATCGTCCTGTGCTCGCTGTCAGTTGAGAAACAGTGTGAAGGTTACCTTATAGAGCGTATAGCATAGTGACACAAATGAACACAAGGTAGACAGCCTACCATAAAAAGAGCGAAAGCCTCAGACATTGACCGCCAGCCATGCATGAAAAGAAACACTGGAGAAATGAGTTTACTTAGGTTTGTGGGTAGATAGTAAACAGTCCTTGAAAATAATGTTGAAGACCTTGACAAATATAAGTAATTACATGTCCACATGGTAGTTTAAGACAACCCAAATGATATTTAGACTTGAACCTACATGAGTTTTTAAACTGTGAATCAGTTACAGTGAATTGGACCTTATGAAGATGATTTACATAATTAAAAATACATCAAGCCATGTGAACGCTATGCTGTGCATCTTGCAGACATAGTGACACGGTTTATTCTTATGCATTAAGTATCTTGAATCATTTATTGCCATAGAGACCAATTAGACACCATAGGAATAACATCTACCATGACTTAAATGAGTGGCATTCTCTTTCAACTTTTTGCCAGCTAACATGTGTAAGTCACATAAACACGGGGGATTAGAACACCAAAGTATTGTACAACATAGCCCTTCAGCTAGTAGGAATTCCTGCTTATTACAAGGCTGTCAGGGTCTGGACCACAGTCTTATACAAGGTGGTTTAAAGGAACGGCAGTTCCAGAAATATTTCTCAAGAAACAGACAATGGATGTCAATGTGGCTGACGCCGGCTGGCAAGAGCCATAAAACCCTGCAGAAGAAGAAAATATAAACGCTCACCCCGGAGTCCGTCAGACCTTCAGCTGAAGTCCGAGCGTCGGAGTCACTCCCTCTCTCATTCCCTCTTTCTCACCCTCTTTCTCTCTATTCCTCCCTCTCTTTTTCTTAAGGGCTTGGCCCTGGCACGGAACCTCTGAGAACATCAAACGCCAGCATCAAACACACTTAGGGCCCGATTAGTATTCTACACACCGCTGCCTTCTGTCAACGAGTGCAAGCTCTGCTTCGCCTTCTTCCAAGATGTTTTCATGTGTAAATATATTTAACGCAAAGCAGACCCTTTTCAAAGGGCAGCAGTAGAGCCCAGCAATGTGTGGTGTAATTGGGGACAAGTAGGCATTAGCGTGTGATCTTTGAATTGTTGGGGCATGTTGCGCCGGTTGTTAGTCTGAGACACACAGTCCCATGTGGAATATCCAATGCAATGAAAAGTAGATTGATACTTGCGATGCCAGAATACTACCATAAGGCCACGTGGTATTCATTACTATGGTTCCCAGTGTAAGCCTAAACAGCACCAGCCAGGGTTTAATCCTTATTTATGTCACTCAATTTCCACTGAAACAACATATTTGCGATTCCGTTTCGCATCGTGTTGCCAACAGCATGGCTTTGAACAGACTAAGCTACACTCACAGTTCTGGTTTGTAAACATTTAGACATGAACCTGGAGCTGGGCCTGGTGTTGGACCTTGCCACTGGTGGGTCTCGTGGACTTGTAGTGGAAAATAGGCCTGCCGTTTATAGCCGAGCACTAGAGACAGCCCTAAAGCCTGAACCCAGATTATGTCTTGTGATATTAGAAGGGAGGGCGAGCCACTATCAGCGTGAACTGGCTGTGGCTTAGCGTCCAGAGAGCAGGAGCAGTCATAATCCCACAGCTCACAGACTGAGCGGCTCTACCGGACTGTGTGTGTGAATTTTGGATGTGTGTTAGAGGGAGAGGGAGAAACACAAACAGAGTGAGTGAGGGACAGAGAGGGAGAGCAGTGAGACTAGTGTGTGTGATCTTGCTCCTAGCGAAAGCAGCGAGTGAGGGTGTAACCATTAGAAGCCCCCTCTTATTCCTAAAGACAGGCTGGCTGTGCTGCCAACTGTGGTTTAGGGGTCTGGAGACCCACAGACAGGATGGAGTCTCGCAATACAAAAGAGAAACAATTTGGCTCCTTGACTCAATAACACAGACCGAGGCTATGAGGAAAAGATGGGGGGGGGGGGGAGGGCGAGTCTGGGGGTGAACGGAGAGGTTGGAAGTCTTTTGATCCACACTTATGACACATTGGTTCAGAACTACAGCATGTCTCGAGCTTCAGCCTCATTCCCATGATCAACGTTATTAATACGCCTCTGGCACCCAGGTCCAGACCTTTACCGTGTGTAGCCATGCCAAAAGCCATTCACAGGAATTTCACAGTACCTCAAAAGCTGTATCGCTATTGAAAAGCGGGAAAACAAGCCCCTATTCATGTTATTTGTCTTTGTAGCTCTGTAAGGTCTTGAGGTATTTCTACTGACATTT
Organism: Percopsis transmontana; assembly: GCA_025447815.1. Taxonomy (NCBI): domain Eukaryota; kingdom Metazoa; phylum Chordata; class Actinopteri; order Percopsiformes; family Percopsidae; genus Percopsis; species Percopsis transmontana. The sequence goes on along the minus strand of JAOEHI010000007.1, from coordinate 1,868,772 downwards.
TCTATCATTAGAGTTTGATGAATATGTATTTTCTGCATGCATGGAGCCCATCACAGCCAGAATTGAGTTATATTGGAAAACAGTGACGACAGCTCCGTAATTCATTTCATGCTAATGTTATACAGTACAATGTGGTCATTTCACTTGGCAAAGCGCCGCAAAGCGTAAACATGATATCCAGATATTCTTTTCTAAACCACACCAGCACTTTTTTTAAAAGAAAATAGCTGTGCCTCAAACACAGGGGTTTCCTCTTAACCTCGCTCTTCTGTAAATAGGTATTACTACACTGAAATAAATGTGATTCAATGCAAAGAATACGTGTTTATTATGTGGAAAAAACTTGGTCTCTTTCCAGGCCAGCAGATAGATGTCCACAGGGCCGACTCTGTCGCCAAACAGCACACATACCAGTAGGGTTTTGTGGTTTGCCTGTTTGTTTTGGTATCTTGCACACTTCCTTTAGCTAACCCTTTCAAGTGGAACGCATAATATGAACTCCATAGAGCATGTTCACAACGCACGGGCCTCCCTAACTGACACTTGCCCTGTAAAAAATAACAAAAAAAATAAAAATCTAAAAAGATTATACTAACAGCTCCATTGTCTGTAATTAATAGATGGAGGTTTTCCTCAGGGCGTCAAATTCATCTTTCACTGGTCTTGGAAAGGTATTTTTCTGATGGATGGAGTCGTGTTTTGTGTAGTTAATGGATAGGAAAGTGCCAAGTAATTACTGTTGTTCTTGTTGTTATTATAATAACTTTCCTGGCTGTTATTCATGCATTATATTAAATGCGTAACCATAAATCACACAAGTTATAATAATCAAACCAATCCAAAATTACAGTCATTTCATAGTGTACACCAAGTGGTGTTGTGGAAAAAGAATGTGGCGGGCCCAGACCAAAGCTCACATTTCTCAACAGTTTATCTCAGTTTGGATTTTAGTGTCGCATTCAGTTCTTTGACTATTCTGGGGTTGTGTACATGTCCCCTGATTTTCCACTATACTCCACAAGATATAAAAAGCCATTTATTATTGTTTTATCCGCAGAGAGACGGCACCATGACCTCTCTGCTGTAGGCCTATACGTAATGGTAACCTTGTTACATGATGCTGTCCTTATTTTAGAAAATGTTATCTACTTGTAAAACTGGTGGTTAACCGGTTCAACTGTTGACAAATGTACTAATTGTAAGTCGCTTTGGAT
>JAOEHI010000007.1:1847655-1867458 GCA_025447815.1 Percopsis transmontana | reverse complement strand
TACTTGCATAAACTGGTGATTAACCAGTTCAACTGTTGACAAATGTACTAATTGTAAGTCGCTTTGGATAAAAGCGTTTGCTAAATGCTGTAAATGTAAATGTAAATGAGAGATGCCAGCAGACACGGAAGCCAGTGGGACAATAGCAGGCAGCATCAAGTCCTGCATGGTGTGTAAGACCTGAGGGATTCCTGTATACCAGGCGGTGTGTAAGACCTGAGTGATTCCCAATTGTGGAAATAGTAATCACTCAGGTCTCTGAATGCTTATACCTGGTCAGTACTGTGTGGTGTGGTTGATTCTGCCACAACTTATTTGGCTGATTATATGGTCTGAATTCGTTATGTATACTAAGAAAGACTAAACAAGCAGTGTGTACACCTGCCCACACCTGACTAAGTCTAATCAGTCACATTAACTTACCCCTCATCGGTAGCACTTCCGGGTCACAGGTGAAAAAGGTCTATTGAGGAGTGAGAGGACATAATACTAATTCAATTATTACTCTTAGTAGGAACATATTGCACTTACCGTTTAATTTACTTAAGTGTCAAGTAACAGTAATAGTGATTTTGGTGCACGATTAGTTTTTTAAGCACATACATATATTTAGAGGAATATCCCGTTTCCCCCAAAGGTACCGCCTTGCGTTCCACAGCAATGTCAACGTATATTGACATTGACAGGCTAAGCCTAGCAGTAAACATGTACACCTTTTATAAAGACCTTTAAGAATAAATTATATAATTTATTAAATGATTTGAATGTCATTCTCACGTAAGTGTACATTATCCAATTTTTCCAATTTAATATGTAACTAAGAAGATTTTTTTGGGGGGGGCAAAGCATTTCTTTCACATTTTCAACAGGCGTATCTTAATGAACTCTATGGTTTTCCATTTAATTTGCCCAGATTATACTACTTTTTCTTACCCGTTACTACTGTATGTCTTAAAAAGGGATAATGGGAGAGCAATTGTAGTGGCTGATCTTTAATTACGAGGTGAACACGAACACCCTTGGAGATGATTGCGGTCTAAAACAAGTGGGTTCATTTATTTCATAAATAAATCCCATAATAGCAAAAATGCACATGGTGTAGCACACATTACTTGAACCTTTGATAAACGAGCCCTCACTGGATTGTGTTATGATTTAACAATGTATGATAGGCCAATAAGGCCTTGATAAGCTTTATTTCTCATACTTGTATTCTGGCTATCCTAACATTAACTTAATTAATCTATAACCTATTAAATAATGGTTTGCCTAAGCTTTAACCTAACCAGATAAGCAGTTTAATGCCAAAACTTAGCAAGAAATGCCAGAATAGGTAAGGAGCAGGATAGTCTAGTGATCTAGGTGTTGGACTCCCAGCCGGAAGGTTGTAGGTTTGAGCCCCAGAGGTGGCCTACCTGTAAGCATCCTTGAGCAAGATGCTTAACCCCTATCTGCTCCATGTAATAGCAGCATGTAGTTGTAAGTCGCTTTGGATAAAAGCGTCTGCTAAATTACCTAATTGTAAAAGAAAAACACATCTTAACAGAGTCACATGTCCATACGGATCTATTAGGAATTTACATAAAACAACAATCAGTCAGTTTCCCTGTTCAAACTCGTAGGCAATAAAAGAAAACAGGACAGTAAGCATTGTCATTTAACTATAATTGCCTGTGTTTTGTCCTTCACACACAGTGAATGCATTCTACAGAGCTGACAGCTTCCCACATGAAACAGAAGGGCCACACTTTCAGTGTATTATTCTGGGTAATTATTCCAGGTTTTGATTATGGTACTGGCCTCTGTGAAGGCAGTTTTTAAGCCATTATTTGTATGGATTCATTTGGAAACAAAAGAGAATACCAAAGGCTTCAAGGATACCTGGCTGTTTTCAAAAGAAAAAAAATATTCCCTTAGAACTACATCTGTAGGCTAATATCTTAATGCTCATTATAAACATGTAATATATTTAATTCTATGTTGAGTAAAAAGCTGTTACCTGTGCATAAAGTAACCCCAGTCCTTCTCTTCCTTATTGTTTATTCATTCATTACAGAAAAAAAAACAGTGAAATATGATGCACCTATGTTCCAGCTGGGTATGCCCTTTATTGAGCAGCACAAAGGCATATCAATAAAAATTTTAATGACGACTTACACTGAACTGGAAATAAATATATATGTAATGCAATTTGTCATTTATCTAGGAGATATTCAACAGGCATATCTTAATTAACTCAGCTCATACGTTTTTTTTTCTCCATTTAATGTGCCCAGATTGTCAAGGAAGGGTATTGCTGTCCCTGCCTGGAATTTCAGTGTTGAAGTAAGCAATGGTTTTCTTTATAACCAAACAACAGTATCAGCACAGTAATTTCCACTAGGATAATAAATCACCTCTAGGCTGGAGACAGACAAACACCGTGTGTGTTGGATAGCCAAGCTGTTAAAATGTGAAAATGCACAGTTGGGGAAAAAAAGCAATACAACACCAAGGCCTGTGCCAAGGGGTATTCTGCCACTATGCAACTGTCCATTATCGCAAAAAAAATTAGCTTTCAGCTAAAAAAAAAAAAAAAACTGATTCAAAACTTGCACTGCTTGGAGAGACAAGGATGCAAAGAATGAATGCAAAAAAGTACAACAAATTTGTCTTAAGTTCGTGGTTATGCAGCTTACACAACCGGGCTAAATCTGTATCAATGTACTGAAGATTAGAAGGACAAAGTACAGTTGAGGCTATATAATTTTGTGACCTAGCTATGGTGTGAACATCTCTGAGGCACCTGTGTTGTTGTGGGATCTCCTGTGTCTAGTCCTGATCTTAATGAGTGTTCCTCTGGGCTGGGCTGTGTCCTGCCCTCTGGTTGTCTCTGCTCTCACCCAATGTCTGCTTCACCTGCATTTTGTTGTTTTACTTCTTGTTTGTGTGTCTTTTGACAGACGCACAGAAGGAAGAAGGCAAGCATACAGACGCCAGTGGGTCTGACAAACTCTCACCAGCAAAGAAAAACCCAGATCAAAGTAGGAGGGGAAAAAATATCATCATTATGTGGCAAGCACAAAATGAAGGGAGAGTCGCATGTCGGTGGTCAAGTAGGGGTTGCAGAGGGACCCGGGTGGTCGGAGTGGAGGCAGTGGGGCTGAAAAGGCAGGAAATGTATCCTCTGTTCTGGGGCAAATTGTGTGTCTGACTGCCAGGTCAGTCAATGTGGCTGTCCATTATTTCTTCTGTTGATCTAATTACGGTGTTCCACCTGGCTGTGCTCACACAGTCCTCTTCAAAGCGGAGTGAGTCCAACACACCACTACACAGAGATGCACAAACTTCACTTCTATGTTCATATGGGCATGTATATTGCCATTTCAAGTGGATGGAATTGATTTTCCCTCTGTGCCTTAAGAAGGGATATAATTTTTTCGCCCCCAAAATATCAGCCTAAGGAATCGTTGATATGTTTCAAGTAGAATATGACAAATTTGGCTTAAACTAAAAAAATTAGGACCATATGGGTTGCAGACTTTTATGGAAAAACCTATGCTGTGCACGTGTGTGTGTGTGTGAGTCTGTGCAGTGCGAATAAATTATTTGGTAGGAGGAATGTCTTGGTAGACAAAGCGTCACCGGAGAAATGTCTCCACTCGAGGAAGTCTGAGGTGGATTTCATCACCATCTATCTCTTTAAAGAAACAGAGGTGGAAATGAACACTGTGTATTGTTGTAAAGGCACCTGTATTTTCTCACAAAAATGATTTTGCTACACTATGATAAAATAAAACACTTGTATAAAAGGTATTGCGATCCACTGCGAAATATCCCAAAACCCTAAGTTCAGTAAATTCAGTGACATTACTCATTTGGATGAAATGAAAGACAATTCCCCAAACTTTCAATGTACATTTATCTCGGAATGCTTTTATTTTTATTAGTACAAATCATTATCTCGCAGTTTTACCTGGGGGCTAGGCCCAGTTGTTGTGCAGCCGCTCATTCAAAAATAGACAGTTCTCTTTTCAAATCTTTCTGAGAAATAACAAAGGCCCGCGCCGGAGGTGTCATTAGAATGGGCATACCTGGCGTGTTCTTATAATGAAAAGAATAATACCCTCCTTCTACTGTCAAAACCCTGGCGGAGGCACAACTTGAATTAAAGTGTATCGCTCACTTCGTCAAACAGTGACCGACGAGCACATCTTTAATTTACAAGCGTGAATGATGAATAAATAAATTAATACAAATCTGAAAATAGTTAAATTCAATCATAAAATATAATTGAAAGGGTAAGTTAAGGTAACTAAAAGGGTAACTAAAGTAAAACAGGCCCTGCTGATCCATACAGATCACATTTACTGTTCCTACAGCTACATCTTAACCACACACAAATTGAATCCTGAATGAATCCTAGCCCTATGAGAAAATACGGTGTTTAAGATTACTATAATATACCATACTACCAACTATATGTTCCAGAATGTATGAAGGTGATACTCAGATATTTATTTCTCTCTCATTCAGAATGATTATTACTTATTATGATTACTGTTGAAATTGGCCCTGTCTCAAATGACAAAGAATTAAAGAACGGTAGCGTTCAGACGCAGACAGTCATAAGTGCCTGTATCTTGTCAAATGCTCCGCTGAGAATTTGATGTGATGGAGGCAGTTAAGTTATTCCGGTCATTTATGAGGAGGTTCGAGCGCAACTTCGAAGCACATCTGAATCATAGTTTTTGAGGGATGTAGATGGATATAAACACACAGACATGCATACATTCCAACTGGATCGCAATACCCCCACCCCACCCTTCCGGAGGAAGTGTCAGCGTTTCATTTTTGACCATGACATACAGTACACCACAACAATGTACAGGGTGGTTTACACACTGACACCGACACAACTAACACAGACAGCAGAGACGGACTGAGGTGTTGAAAGCGACTAATGAAATTATATCGTTTTCAGAAATATTACATCAATACTGTCAGCTCTTTTACACCTGCAGATTAATAGTGCAACAGGAGAGGATGATTACAAGTGTAGGACCCCTTACTGATCCTCATGTCTTCTGTGGGCTCATTAGTAAGAAGAAGTGTTGTTTGTTAGCTGTGAAATCCCTGCCACCTCCCTTGATTGACATGTACTCTACATCAAAATGCATGGCGAGCATTGATTGATATGCTTGATATGTATGAGAGTGGCCTTGCGCCAGTCAGCCTTCAAAATGATAATCAACCTGTTACAAATCAACAAAGATGATCGCCTCAGTCATCTTTGTTGTCAGAAACAGTTGAGGTATTGCAAAATGGTTGAATGATACTGTATACTTGAATGATACTCAACGTAAATGCATAACAAAGTAATATAACAACGTAAATGCATGTTTGTACAAAATCAAGGTCAGTAGGTAGGTATTTACTGCAATGACACATACATCAACCAGCCTTTTGTAAAATGACATGGAACAGGTAAAGAAAAGAAGAAGTTATAGATGCAGTGTGACACGTTTTAATGGAGTCAAAGCCTTTTAACTGAAGACTATACTGTACCAAGACATGTCAATACCTATAACTGCATCTGTGTCCAGTCACACTACAAATACAGAGAGGTTTTTTCAGTCTTTGAAGGAGAGGGCAAGCAAGTGACAAAATGAGTTTAGGAAATAACCGATGCTAGCAGTTCGCAGTGACATCCACACAATCTGGACAGCAAACGTTTAGCTTTATAACACATCTCAGCAATTCTAGTCACTTTCTAGAGAACTGTCCTTACCCTGCGAGGCAGCTGGATTCGCAAGATCATGATCAAGCGAGAATCCATCTTGCCAGGTTTCAAGTTGTGCTTGTGGCCAAACCACTAGTGGTTTGGACCAAATCGCGCCCTATGAGGAACTACTGGCTGCTACGGACTGGGTTTAGGCGTGACGTTAGCCCGTGATAGACAAATCACCTGCAAAGTATTTTTCAGTTTCCAAGACGACTTCTCAGATCGTTCTGTGTAATAAACCATCCCGCCAGGTTAGAATTTTCCTTGAAAAAATAAATAAAAATAAAATCACACACAATTTCAAGAGTAGGCTGGAAACAAATCCCAAACTGCCATTTCCTCTGTAAGCCTAATTCTTATGAAAGTGAAAATCGATTAGGGTTGCCATCTATTTAATTTGTGATAGATAAATCTACAGGGGAATTAGTATAAGACTGCATGTGCTGTACTAAAAAATCCTCAGACACATGCTGTGTTTAGTTTTTTAGAAATATGTACCAATTCACATTTATCAGTATAAAGTCTATATACATTTAATGTGCTGATAAGCATTTCAGATAACATTTCATTTGAAGGATGAAATAGTGTTCCCAGTGTGGGAGGGGAGGCAATAGATTCAGATGAGGATTTATAACCCCAGCTCCTCACCTTATGAAATACTGCCATGCGAGACATTTATTGTTGCAAACCTTAAATTGCCCATGCAGCCATTGGGAAGTGAGATATCCAGATGCTGTGTAAAGAAAGGCCATATTTTACGGCCTTCCCCTCCATTTCTTCAATTTGGAATTGAATTAGCTGTGTATTAACTCTGTATTTGAGCAAACTGTACTGTATGCTATTTTTAGCTTGGTCAGTTTGTTGCGCCATTGCCAATAGGCCACTGCAAATTTTAAGTTATTACAATCTTTACAGCATGCAGACAAACAGACAAGTAAGCCTTGCAAAACTTGGTATAAAACATCTCCAGGTTTAGTCATGTTTAAGTCAGTCAGGTTTCGACCACCCAAATAGAAGATATAATTGTGGCACATTGCCCAAGTATGAATATCAGATTGAGAATATAACTGCAGCAACTTTAATAGCTCAATTTACATAAGGGGTAGAAAATACTAAACTACAAAATTAATATATTTATAAAGAGACAATTATTTGCCATGCAGTAACAATATAAATATAACAGTAAATCAAAAATAACAGGCTAGAAATTCCAAATTTGTGCACCACATTCAAAACTCAATAACGTGTTTATTGTTAGATTGTTTCAGAGATTGTCAATGTCTAATGACCTCAGATGTATTTATAAGTCTACAGTATGTGGCAGAACTCATGCAATACTGCGATGGTTTTATCCTGCAAAAAAACCTTGAGCTCATTTCTAGCGGATGTTCAGTTTTCTTTGGACTACGATTGTCTTGTCTGTACATTCCTACTCGAAGTAGGGATTTACCATTTAGCATATCTCCTTGACTGCAATCCACCTCAGTTCCTCAACTACAGTATGCATACTGATTAATTAGTCTGATTTTACAACAGGGACTTGGAAGGAGGACAGCTGGAGCTTCTCCAACCGTCTCGCCCCCTCTCCATCCCCGCAGAGGTGGTCCTCGCCCCATAGTGTCTTTTGATGTTTCTGTCATAGTCTGCTGCAAGTTTCTCTTTCCTTTGCCGTTTCCCCTTTATCTTTCCCCCTCTCCTCCTTGTCCTCAGCTCCTATTCTCCCACCCACACTCTCCACTGCTTTCCTTCCCAAAGTGGAATCTTGAGCTTTTCACAGCATCCACACCTATTCCACACGCCAGAGTCTATTCAGCCAAAGACACTGGCACTTTTTCTTAGTTCAGCAAGTTACCATGATGGATAATGAGTGAAGATCACTGCATTTCAGTCATGCTCAAATTACCAACGCATAAAAGGCAGATATGAGGAGAAGGAGGGCTGACAGCAGTGAACATATCTTGTGTAACCATATCTGTGTCTCTCTTAAGGATTTCAAACTGGTTGATCATCCCACTTCCATCCCAGGTCAAGCCTTAAAGGCCCCATATAACACAAATCATTTTGGACAGATTTTTCTCCCTCCCTGAACATTCTGTTTCAGTTGATGTTGGGCTATCTGACTGGGAGTGGGAGAAAATGTCAAGAGTCGATTGATTACAACCCAGAAATTATGTCACACCTGGACCTAAATCTGACTTGTTTGTTTTACACAATGATTCAGGGAGGAATTTTGGCTCCAACCGTTTCGTGTCCCTTCAGACAACACAGCTGGCCACACAACTGTATAAACTTGAATTCTACAAAAGGGGACCTTTAAAGGAAAGCCATTTTCGACTATGTTGGCTTGCTGTCAAAGGGATATGTTTGGGGTAATTTGAGGATTTTTCTTTTGGCATCGCGTAGCATTGTGGGCTATAGAGGCACAACAATGGAGACTGCCAGAACTCTAAACTGAGTAAAACAGATTGTGGTCTGAAACAATCAATATGGTTGGAAGAGATGGAGAAATGAGGACCTGAGAAAACTTTGTCATTCATAACCTGCACAAGCGTCTTCACAAGGGAAAATTAACCAGCATGGCTCAGTCCACAGCTCAACAGCATTGACAGCTTGTTGTCCTACCAAGCCCATTAAGGCCTCAGGAACTCACACTTTTGTAGTGTGTACTGTAGTAATGGGAACATTTGTTCCCATTACCACACACACACACACACACACACACACACACACACACAAACAGGGCTGGACAATTTTACATCGGATCAACGTCTATTGTGTTGCTGTGGTTTTGTCTGGATCGATGGCAGGTGCAGGTGTAGAATTAGTCAGATGCTATTCATTTCTCTGTATACTATCAAATAGAGAAACATTATAGAGAGCAATTACATGGGCATACACACACAAATCAGCACAACTTGGAGTGGGTGTGATAGGAAACAAGGACAGAAATCCATTTGTTGTTGGGCTGTTTCAGAAACTGAAACTGGGACTGAATGCATTGTGCCAATGGAAGCTGTTGTTTGCTTAGGAAAGGCAGTAGGGGAAATATTGGCCAGTGATTAGATAAAGCCTCTTTTAATAAGCATTTTGTTTTTCTCATGAATTATAGCTGAATGCACAGTATACAAAATAAACAGCTAGAAATACCCTTCTAGTCCCCAGCATCAATGTTACAAAAGAAACACATTCCATTCAGGGAAACATTATCCATTTTGGATTCATTGATTTTGAGCAATATCGCTGCATATACGACATATATAGAAAGTCTCTCTTCCAGCTCCTTCATAAACTGGAGTTCACATTCCCATCTACATGCTCTCTACAGCCTTGGCCAATGCCTTTACGCAGGATGCTATATCCTCCAGTGCTGGACGCTGACCAATGAGGTGCTCGCGATATAATGCTGATCGAAGACTTTGGCCAACCTTGCGAGCCAATGTGTGTCTCCGGGAAAGGTTATTTCTGTCCTAATAAAGCATGCAATACCAACTAAGCAGAAAGAATGGAATGGCATGAAATGAGTAATAAAGGACAAATGGGAGAAAGAAGGAAAAGAGAGACATAGGTAAGAGAAGCAAAATATCTGGTAAAAATGTTTTATGGAATTAAAAGGCATGAATCAAGGGATAATAAAAAAATAATTCAGAGAAAATATGATGTCAGATGGACTACTTGTAGCTTTTTTTCCTTAAAGCCACAGGGAACAAAGTAATCCAGATAATTTAAACATATCAATCGGTACCTATGAGCCTGAACTCCAAGGGTAAAAATTTAGGTTCAAACCCACGACCTTATGGCTGGGAGTCCAACACCCACACCACTAGACTATTCTGCCCCAGACCACTGGAAGAAACTGCCAGCTCGGACTGACCTCAGTCTCAAAGGGTGGAGTGAGATGTTGAAAAAAGCAGACATGTTTGTTGTTAGCATGTTAACATGTTAGCGTGCATATCAAATATTGTGTGGACTCCTGTACTTGTAGTGGGGGTGTGGGTGTGGTTTAGCCATGTCTGTGAGTGGGAGAGAGCGTGTTGGGGGCGTGGTTCACGGGACTCTCTGGGATTGGCAACAGGTGAGGCGGATTAGCAATCACCTGTTCCCTTGATAAGAGTCGGATAGAGACTGATAGAGACGGACGTGCGAGGCACGGAGCAGCATGAGGACTATAGGATGGCCAGCCAAAAATATACTTAACTTGTGCATGTTAACCAAAGGAATAGTGAATAAACATGACAGACACGGTCTGATGGTAACTAAATACCAGTGTGGGTCGGTTACTGTGCTACACTGGTATTTCCACATACAAGGTGCTTTTGCTACAGCACATGCTGGGCAGTTGGTTAAGCCCTCTGTTACGAATTGAGGTAAATACATTGACTAAAAGACAGCCGTTTTTGACTCATGTATGTACAGTAAGTGTCCCATTGCAGCCACACATTTGTCTGGTGAGCTTTTAACTCTCCCAAAACGGAACAGATTGAATCAATCGAGTGTCATTAATTACAGCACAGGGGGAATTGTTGCTCTCGATAATTCCCAGAGTAAATGGCTGAGAGCATTATGGCACCTCACAAACCACCTTGGCACTTTGCTAAGCTTATAGGTGCAGAGCTGCCAAGCCTGAGTACCTGAGAAATGAACAAGAAAATACACATCGTGAGGACAATGTGAGGATTAAAATGATGTTGGTAGTCGAGCCTTGAGAGTGTAATACGCCCCATCCAATCTCATCCTTGCGCCTAGGCTGAATTTATTGAGCCCCATAAAGAATCTTGGAAAGAGCCTAATCAAGATAAAAGTGAAGATATCTTTTTTTTTCTCCACAGTTAAAGGCTCTATGTTAAAGGCTTTTCCTATTAGACTTGTTTGAAGTATATCATAATTGTCCGAATAAGGAAGTCACATTCTGAGATTTTCAAATCAGAAAATAACTGACTTCTTATAGGGGGGAAGAATCCAGAGCCATACAGCAGGACTCAGTAACTAAAACATCATGTTGATATCACATCATATTTTCTTTACATGCTGGCAAATTACCACAGTTCCAAGGACCTCTTTCTATTTTTGGTCTCTCTTTACAGCAAATGAAACATGAAAACTGAACTCGCACTGTAGTTTGTTTATTTTCGTTATGAGCTATGATGCAAAATAGTGAAATTCTCACCCTAGATACCTCATCGTGTTTGGAGAACAAGACAGATATTGTGCAGCTACTAGGTCTCATACGCACACACCAAGCAGCTCATAAAGAAAGCAAGTAGCCTTACAATGTATGGCTGCTTAGCTGAACTCTTTCCATGCATCCTGTGTGTGTGTGTGTGTGTGTGTGTGTGTGTGTGTGTGTGTATGTGTGCGCGCGGGGGGGGGGGGGTTACTTTGCTAAATGGAGCGGTCTGGTGGTCTGGAGTACAACACTGAAGAGGTGATCTTAAGGCCACTTCTGTCGAAAATGTAAACCTTTTATGTAAACCAGATAGCGTCCATGTGCGAACACTCCCAACAGCTGAGTGAAAACGCCCTACACCCTCCCGGTGTGCCCTTAATTGCCTGCAATTGGTCAACACTGCCAGGTGTGTTTTTTTTTACGTGCTTCCCATATGAAGTAAGACAAATAACACTAAAGACAAGGTTAATAAAGTTACACGTAAATCATGTGTTTCCACGTGTTGCCACTGAATCATCTTCTTCCTCCTCTATCATTTGCTATTCCTTCTTTGCTCTGATTCATTAAACGAGCATCGTAGTGTATAGTGGCATTCTTGTAGCTGTAGTGAGCGATGTACAACAGTATGACCTTGTCAACACCCTCCTCCCGGCCCTTCACTCTCTCTCTCTTTCTCCTATAATGGGGTCCAACTGATCCAACTGATGGGTAACTGGCATGTAAGGGGTAAAGAGGTGGGTGGGAATATATACCTATAAGCCAAAGCTGGGCACCAAACCATAATTAATTAAGTTAACATTTCCATTAACAATTTAACTTTTAAGTTAACTGTGAAAATCTTTATCGTACTATGTAACTTCCATTACATTTAGTAAGTGCGAAGTCCGCTAACCAAAGCACCGGAACAAGATCAAATCCAATGGTTGCGCTGAATACCTTGATGTTTTTTTTAAAGATTTCTCTGCAGTAAGATTGCATGCTATCTCAAGGCTTTAGTATAATGGTCATGGGTGAAAAAAAAAAAACACTCGGGAAACCTCATAGTACTTGCGAGCTCACAAGCAGCTATTTGTGCGTAAACATTAGCTAACATTAGCTTCTAGCTTCTACCAAGGAGGAAAGCTTTCCAGCCTTATACTAATAAGAATATTATAAGAAAAATATAATACGACATGTTTACATTTCACAATTTCTTTCTAAATCAGTTTGTTTTTCCGCAGTACGTAATAGTGAATCATTAACTTCCACTAAGTTAACTTTTTGATTAACTGCGCACACCACTGCCTATACCACAAATCAAGACATGAAATCACTAAAAAATGTCTCAGCCCGTTGGGTTAGACTGTGTTTGTACTGTAGTAGTGCACAGCACATTTGCATTGCTATTGTATTGTGGAGTAAAAATGTCTCTCCAAAGTCATGCTTTAAAATAGCAAATAGCTTTAGCACAGCTTAAAAAAAGGACATTGTTTTAATTGATGAGGTGACTGAAGAGTAAGAGGCCAAAGAGCAAGATAGATACAGGCCTTTGTGGGAGATATATAAATGAGAGCATTAACTTTTTAATACATTACCTTTTTTTGCCGGATAATAAAATCAATGTCTTTGCGTGGAGCAGAATGCTCCATGTGCCTAATCTAAACAGCCTGCCTCATTAGAATTGTTGAACACAGCTGGCAAAGATGGATGGGATCTTAAACACTCAAGTTAATTGTGGTCAGCCATGAAGCCAAAAGCATTAATTAACATAGATAAATATGATAGGACTCAGTTGGCAGAGGAATACTGAAATAAATACCACTGAGTCTCTAGGATGTTTCACATTCAGATTCGATGATAGTGTGTGTGTGTGTGTGTGTGTGTGTGTGAGTGAGTGAGACTTACTCTGTTTATAATCTCTTCTTCTTAAAAAATTATGACTAAAGGCAATTCACTTAGCTTCTAGCGAATCTTCTAGCGAAGCTTCTAGCTTCGAATGGAAACAATTCTGCCAGTGACTATGTTAATGCCCGTTTCTACTGGTTCAAAGCAAAGCCCTGGGCCTACACAGGTGGTTTGATATTCCTTATCCCAAAGAGAGTAATGTCTTGTGGGAGCTTAGTGTTTCAGGGCAATTTTGCGTGTGTGTGTCTGTGTATCTGCATATTATGTCAGCGTCTGATCCAAGTGCCTCAAGTTGCAGCTGCCATTTGCTCCCCTGCCAATCACCGAGGCAAGATCCCGGTCCCCATAAGACCCGGCTCTCAGGTGGCCTCAGTTGTATGTCAGCTTTGTTGCATGCTGTGACTGACCCCTACAGCCCTGGACTACACTATGGAGACATTTGAAAACAACCATGGGTACGAATACATGATTTTTAATGGAAGAATATTATATAACCCCAACACAGCAATGCAACTTAGACAGACTCCACTATATTCTTTAGTTTTATACCTACTAGTAGTACCTAGTACACACACACACACACACACACACCATTCTATAAGTTATCATCTCAAAGGTCAGCGGGGACTCGGGAGAGATAATGACTTTGTTAAAGGGCCGGTCTGCTGTTAAATTAACTCCCATAGGGTTACACCTCTTTGACATGAGGGGTTAATTGGGAACCCATCAAAAGCCCACATCAGTGATACGTGGGTTGAGATGTGTTGTCCCTACCTTTGGTACATCAGTCCCCCCACGACACAGGTGACATTAGGCAGGAAAGGGGATTCTGGGAGATACTGACAACATCTTTGACATTTAGACTCTGAGATATTACCACATTGGATGGCTCACAAAAGGCCATTGCATTGCTGCACACGAGAAAATGGTTTTATACCAGTGCTGTAATTATAAATCTTATCTTGACAATGAGCCTGTATTCGGACAGTTTTTTGCTTTACCTTAATCTGTCTGTATATAACTACTTTTTGCTGCCTCTTTTCAATTAACATTTGCTTAAAACCAATAACCTATAACAGAGAAACATTCACAGAAAGTAATTTGTACAATGAAATGTCGTAACACGCATCACAGAGGAAAAACGTCCATTCCAATTTGCATTGCTGATTCTGGCACAGATTAGCATAGCCTGTAAAGAATTGTTGAGATCACTAAAACAGGCTATACTAATTAAAGCCAGAATCATCAATTCACATCTTCTGACACCTCGACTCCAAAAGTGGAAGACAGATCCGTTCAGACTGGGGCACTGTAAAGTTAAAATGCATATTTCGTTAGCATCAGGAACGACTGAATGAAGAGGGAAATTAAAACCAAAAGGGCAGGTGATTTGTGATAAAATGTTAAATAAATTTGAGCAAAACACGTTGAAAGAATAGTTCTGTTCTCATTTACTGCACAAGCAATATTGCTGTATAGTTGTTAAAGTAATATTGAGCTTGAATAGACTCCTTATCTCAATATCATCCACATGCTGATGTGGATTTAGGATGAAATATTCTGTTTGCTCAATATGAACATTGTGAACACAATAAACTGAATTTATTGGATTGGATTTACTGGATTTTCAACATCCACTGGGTACAGTACTTCTAATGCCTCTATGGTGCTGGATAGGGCGTATCCTGGAAATGTCGGTACAATCTTGCCCTTGAGTAGCGGCTAAACCCGTGTCATACATCGATGTGAGTTGAGTCAAATGGACAATATTTTAAATAATTATATTGAGTGTGTTCATGAGTCAACTAGGGCTATATCAATATACCGTTGATTGCCCTCTTCACACAGGCAATGCCTTTTTCCATTCCAACTGTGCAATACGTTCATTTAAGGGAGCAAAGAGAACGACAGCAGGACAAATGCCTCTTTTCTCCTAGCAGCTTTATTACAGAGAGAGCCTATATCTGAGCCTAGCACTACACACAATGCGTCATACCCCAAGCAGCTCCTCAACAGCGCCGTGCAAAATGGATGGCCTGGCAAAAGAGTAAAATGGGGAGTGTGAGAAATAAAGCAAGGGAGATGGAGAGATCAGACAGTGGGAGAGGGAGCATGCACAAGAGAAAATGAATGAATGGAAAATGAGCAACAAAGGAGAGATAGAGAAATGTAGCGGTACGACATAAAGATGGATCAGGGAAAGGATTTTTAAGATAAGAAAAAGATAGGGATAAGGGCTGAGCTCTACTCGGCAAGACTTTGCCTGGTGGAGAGACCGAGTAGATATATGGAAGCAATTTGTTTCCATCATTCCTCGCGCTGCGTAGGGTTAAAATGAATACTGTATGAGTCGGGAGCTCCAATTATCCGAAATAAACCCAGAAGAGCCTTTCAAACAGGTTCAGATGCTCAGACCGATATTTCATGGAGATGACGCTTCCAGTGTTTGGTTTGGTCTGGTTTATGGTTGTCTTTGCGATCTTCTTGCATAAAACACCCAGGAGGCCCTCACTGTGTGCCTGTTTGTCAGACTTTTCCAATGAAATATTGATGACACTCACGATAGGAGATTCAAAGACCTAAAGCCTATGGTATAGCAGAAGGAAACTTTGTTGACATGTTGAAGCATTTCTGAAATAAAGCGTTGAACAGATGCAGACACACACACATTTATCATGGCATTATTACCATTCATGTATGATTTAGGCCTCTGGAGCAAATCCAATAGGGTAAAATAGCCAAATTGAAGTGTTAAGTTACATTGTAATAATCCCAGTGGGTAAATTTGACCCTTTCTAAATATATAAAGCATTGAGACTCCTATCACAAGAGCTATGAATATTAAGGAGCAGTGGCCAGTCACAGTGCAGCACCCTGGGAGCAGCTCCAGTACAAAACTGGGCCGTTACATGGGAAGAATACGCAAACTCACAACAGAAAGGCCACAGTTCAAACCCGGGACCTTCTTGATGTGAGGCAACAATGTTAACCACTGAGCCACTGTGCCAGTGAGATATGCAAAAAATAATGACTTTTTCCATCCATCTGCTGCCTAGGACACTAAAGGAATGACACAGCATTCACGTCAAGTAGAGGTAAGTCGCGGTGGCATTGGGAGGGACATTATTATTAGTTTCCCTTAAAATTAGCTTGCTTATTCCTGTGTATAGTAGACTTTCTGCACCTTGGCTTGTACCTTTTCCGGCCCCAACCGCTCCAATAATTGCTGTAATTTGCTGAGCCTTTCAATACATTTTCCCAAGTATTGTCCACCTCTCTGTTTTGAGTCACCAGCTTGCAGCATCCAGTGCTCACCAAATAAGGGACAAGTTATCAGAGTCATTTTCACAGCAATTAGATTCTACCAAGGTTGCTGTGGCACCTTTCCAATAGCCAACACCCCTCTTTTACAAGTTCATATAGAATTAATTATTTCCAAGGGATTTACAGAGGGCTTTTTTCCTGTTCAAAACAGATACAGTTATAAACACACTATGCAGCAATGCCCTTTATGACTCTTTATGACTTTAAAAGTACACTTTAATGCTTTTTATATAAATTAATTATATGTGTAATTATATTGCTTGACAGCTGGTAGACTATAGTTATAATTAGCCCAGACAAAGAGATTCTAATGGTGAGTTAGTTCCATAGTGTCCATCATTCTTTTCGTACATTGTTTCAAATCGTCCATTAGCAGGGGTGGAAGAGTCTGGACCGGGATCAACAACAGCACATACTAGTATAGAATGAGATGTATTTTCTAAACTGCTTGGGAACCATGCATATTGAACTAAAATCATGATTAGTTGCATCTATTAAAAATGCAGTCTATTTTACCTTTCGCCCATAAGATTGAAATAAAGAAAATCTAAGACTGTTGACACAGTTTTAGCTGTCACTGCAACACTACTAATTATTCCTGAGATACTAGCTTGGCACTGCAGCTGAGGTGTTTAAAGAGACAAAAATAATAAATTAACAGTTCACACAGATTACCCCAATATATGGCTGTGTGCATAATAACAGTGCCATTCGTGTTAATTGAGTGGAGTGTGTGGGTGTACAGTACGTGTGTGTGTGTGTCTGTGCACGTCTGCATCACTGTGCACGGCACGAGTACAGTATGTACTAAGTAAGACAAAGTTCATTGTGAAATTACAGATACGATCCCTCGAGGACAACATTGCAGGAAAAAAAAAGTCTGTGTGTGGTTTCGGTATAGCACCTCACTGCTTAATGAAGTCGCTCAGGAAAACATTTTCTTGGTACAAAGTACCTTTTGGAGTGACTTTGATAGACCCTGATTACGATGTCCAGTGCAACAGGAAAAAGATTAATACAAAGTTTGAGTTGGACACACGATTTGTGGATTAATGTAAAATCATTGAGTAGTTAACCTATTAAAACACTTGTTTATCTAAACTGAATATTTTTTCACCAATACATTTAATGGTTTACTGAAACGCATATTTTAACATTAAATTAGGCAACATGAGCATTTCAGAATCTGTACATAGTTCTAAAAAAACAACCAACAACAAGATGACAGAAGTACATCTATGATTGAATATCCACTCATACGATTATTAAAATTGTGTGTAGAAAAGAGCATGTCTAAGTAGTGACTTATAAAATGTTACTTCCTAGACATTAAACCTCATGGCCGATGTCACAGCTTGACTTGAACCCTCACTATGTAACAGCAATAATCATTTGTCTGGTCCGCTAGTGCCACGTCAACTAGACTTCACATTGCTCACTATGTGTCTTATGTACAGTACACTTGATTTTCTATTCTGCTTGTCATCACTTCCTGTGTGCTTGCTACAGTAGGCTGCTAGAATGACCTTCTAGCATCAAAAGTATATTGAAATAAATAAATAAATTAAATAAAAAAATTAATAAAAATATAGCCTTGAAAAAAAAAAAAAATACAGACCCCTACACATTTTTATTTAAATGATATATATACATTTTTTTTATTATTATTTATATTATTATATTATACAGTTTGTGCTGTTCTGTGAAAGGAGTAGATCTTCAGTTTCTTGACAATTTCTCACATGGAATAGCCTTCATTTCTCAGAACAAGACTAGACTGATGAGTTTCAGAAGAAAGTTCTTTGTTTCTGGCCATTTGAGCTTGTAATTAAACCAACAAAGGCTGATGCTCCAGATACTCAACTAGTCTAAAGAAGGACAGTTTTCAGATGTGCAAACATAAAAGGGTTAGGGTCGATCAATTTGCCTTTTTAAAATAATAAACTTGGAGCTAACACAATGTGCCATTGGAACACAGGAGTGATGGTTGGGGACCATCTGTACACCTATGTAGATATTCCATAAAAAAAATCTGATGTGTCCAGTACAATAGTCATTTATAACATTATATATTAGAATGTATGTGCTATTCATTAATTCACAGAATTATAAATCAAATCAAAAATACATAAATACACAAACATTACCAGCTGCTGATTATGCAGATGTATTGAAATCAGTTAGATATACTCATGGTGAAGGCAATGAATGATTAATTACTATAATTCATGTCAAGTGCCCTGGGTAAATTTAAATCACAATTCGGTCTACAAGGTAGTAAAAACTAAATGAGATGATTATTTTTGGACCAATTTTCTCGAGGGACAAAATTGCAAAAACATCCATCTAAAATGCTACATCAAGGGTGATTAGGCAAATGAACCCGTATCTGTATTGTTTCTGCATGAGTTTGGCAAAGATAAAAATAAAATAAATCACATCATGGATTCACAGATAATAGAGAGCAGGCCTATTTCTCTCTGTAAGCGGCACTAACTTTAAAAGGTTGAGAAAATATTTCTGTATAATCGCTAGAAAGGCAGGAAACACTCCAGCAATACAAACTATATAAGTCCTTTCTCACAAAAAACAACAATCTGTAGCCACATCTTTAAATAGGTATAGCTAAAGGTACACATAATGCCGAATCAACAAGTAACCCGTGAGGTAACCACGGCAGCCAGTGCCCAAACAGAACCTAAGATCAGGTTTTATTTAGACACAGGCTAGTTCAACAGTGTTGACCATGAGTCATGTCACAACCTGTTTCATTCCCATGTCTTATGGCTCGCTTACATCATTGCCAAGGGATGTGATGACGTAATACACATACACACATACAGTACACACATGCGCACGTAGACAAATAAGCAGGGACATAGACACGCACTCACGTTTATTCAGTTCATTTAGTGATTAGGTGAGTGTCTGCAGATAATAGACTATACAAATGGATTGCATGTTGTTCAATATCAACATCCATTATTACAGCTTAGATGTGTGAGCACACACGCACGCACAATAACAAACCTGTGCTTATTGCTAAGGCAACAAATAATCTTTGCTAAAAGACTAACTACAGACTATATCACCTTTTTGAGTTGTAAACTACGTAGTGCTATTCACTTATTTAATATTGTCAATATACAGTAAATGTGCCAAATTTTACTTCCCAAAATCTAGCACGACAGGCCCTCCAACGTGTAAGTACTCATGCACATGCACATGTACAAGAACGATTGTCCTAATGACAAAAAAGGTTCACTACCCTCCTTCCTCATCAACCAGGACCTACCCCAAGCCACTGCCCCACTCTCTTCACATCAGATAGGAGGCGTACAATGCAGGACCATAACATTTAAAATGTCTGAAATGTACATGTAAAGCCTGCCAAGACTTGAGAGCAGATGTCGTCACTTGTGGATACCTTGTAGAAACACTTGACTCACCAAATGTTTTGGGGACGTGGGGAAGTGTGTGTAGGTCACCTCTCAGCAGAGTGTGTTTTGGTGTCGATGCTGTCCACTGGGGGTTCATGCTTATCCTCCACTGACTGGATCATGGTGTCTGGGAGGCGGACAGGAAGCAAAGGAGCAGAGAGAGAGAGAGAGAGAGAGAGAGAGAGAGAGAGAGAGAGAGAGAGAGAGAGAGAGAGAGAGAGAGAGAG
>JAOEHI010000007.1:1829016-1847555 GCA_025447815.1 Percopsis transmontana | reverse complement strand
ATTGAGTTTCAGGTAGAAAAAATGTATGCTTGTACCATTTTTCTTCTTGTAAAAATTTGAAACGGGTCAAATTGACCCGAAGACCATTCAAGGGTTAAGTTTTGTTTAGTTGACCTCTATTATGGGCCCAGAATATTCTATATTTTGTAATTTAGTAGCTTTTGTATTTTGTAAATAAAAACGATTTTTCTGTCTCCTCATGCCTGATGGCTTGGTCCCTTACACTGACGTCACATTCGAGATCTGGTCATGCACAGTTCAAAGATATGGCCGTTTTCTGTGTGGATGCGGAACTTGTTGAAAATGCTTTGTTAAAATGCTTTGTGAAAATGCTTTGTGAAAATCCTTTGTGAAAATGCTTTGTGAAAACGTTATTGTGGCGTTATAAAATGTATCCGTGCTCGTGTGGACATGGCCTTAGAATACAAAATAACATTCCCACCTTTCTAAATGGTAATTCCCCATTAATTAGTATTTCCTGTTTATCATTTTTTTTTCATGTTTTCTTTCATGTTTTTTGAGTCCCTGTTAAGAGGCCTCTCATTCCATACTTAGCCAGTAAGCCAGCCAGTTAATAAGGTTTAGAAATACTAATTGTACTTAGGATGTTCTGAGGGGAAGTTCTAACAGAGCCACTGCGGATAGAGACAGACTTCAAAGACAAAATCACTTCTCCAATTAGAAAGTGTTATAGAAAGGTTATTTCTCCATGGTTAGGGCCCTTCACTTCATTTATTACAAGGTTGCTGTGAGATTTATTTGGGATCAAAATATTGTTTGTTGTTGACTTAATTAAACACTGTCACAAATAAGTTATACATTACATATCTTCTACATAGAGAAGATATGTAACTGGAAAAACATGTATGTAACCATTATTTTTCATTGCCTCTTACTGTGCAACAGATGGGTCAATATGGACATGGAATATGTTGGTATTTGATATTTTAGTATTGTTTAGAGACTTCTCAAGGTCTACCTGATTGTGTTAGGATATGCATGTCTGAATCAAATTGTCTATTCCCTTCTCTGGAGCCACAGTAGGTGAGGTGTGGCTAACCACGTCTTGCACAATATTGTCACCGAGGTCAAAATAACACAGTCAGTCAATACATCCTAATAGGAGATCATACTGAGCTTCCTCCTGACATTCCTTTTCATTTCAACAGTATTGCAATCGTCAGCTTTCTGGGCAAAACTTGTCACTTGTCAAATGGTGCACCATAAAAACTGATACTGTATCACAATATTGCCACCAAACATTCTATTTACAGCAAGACATTTTGTCAAAATCCATAAAAATGCTACAGCTGCAATACAAAACACTGCAAACAATGTACCACACAATCACATTAGTGATTGGGGGGGAGCCATTTGTAACAAGGGGGTTCGGGGCAGAACTTCTCCAGTGACAAGCAACATTATTACCAAAGCATACTGTAAATGTTACTGGGGTTAATAGTATAACTTAAACACTATACTGATAACGCTACAGCCCATCTCATAATGTGCTCTCTCAACTAATAATAGCTTCTCTCTCTCTGCTAATCAGGTCCCCACTCATAAAAGCAGCACATGCCATCTCACGCTGGGATATTGGTACGTTCATTCACTAATAAATGTGCCACCCCCTCATTCCCACAATCATAGGAAACATCTGCAAGTTGGAACACAGCTGGCTCTCTGCTGTTTAAGTTATTTGTCACCCCTTATAAGATTTACTGAATAAGCATTACTTTGAATATGATTGATTAACTAAAACAAAATGTTTGTTTTTTCTTCCAACTTTTGTTTTGAAGGATACTAAAGACTAGCGCACTTCTATTGTAGAACCCACCAAACACTGATTTAGTTATGTTGGTAACACTTAAAGTAAACATTAAAACAAGCTATATCTATCGCCTATGACTTGGAGATTTAAGTGTTTAATTTATAAATATTTATTTGGTAAATACAGTATACATGTTTTCTACTGGTTCTTTCAACAAGAACATCTGCTCTGTCATGTGATTAATGCAAACAAAGCCAGCAGGGCCAGACTACTGACCAGGAACACCGGGCAAGTGCCCCGGGGCCCTTTGTCTTTGGGGGGCCCTTGGCTGTCTCTACTGTATAGATTGGCCAGCAGATTTCTCCAGGGGCGCCCCTCTCCACCAGGACAAGACATGGCTGGGCCCTATTCCTGTTTTTCATGGTTGGGCCCTATACCTATTCGTAGGCAGCAAATTCCAAGTCCACCCCCGGTTGACCGGGGCCATAGGCAATGCCTCTAACAGGGGCGGATGTTTTTTCTTCAGTGGGTCTTTTTTTACTCCCAAAATATGAATATGAATTATGATCTCATACAAAAGTTGATCTACAGAAGAATAAATATTAGCAATACAGAATGCCTGAGAGCCTTACTGCATTGCATTCCATTATATTTTGAATTGTCACCTGGTGCCTGAATTTTGTGCAGAAAATAAATTGATGCAGAAAAGGTACAAATTGGTGCAGAAAAATTTACCGTAATGCAGGAAAGTGTTTGGCACACAAAATTTCTTGGGGGAGGACCCCCAGACAGCCACTAACTTCTACCATTCACCGCAGAAGAGTAGAATTAATCAAGCATACAAGTAACTATGTCGCAATCGAGGAGTGTATCCTTTAAAAACAGTGATGATGCTAGGACTGAATGACACGCTAGCATCAAGAACTCCTCTATTCTTCTTAATTTTAATATTCCTACAGACTCACTCAAACCAGAAATTGCCCTGTTAACAGGGTTTCAGGTACACTGTTCTCTAGTAATAATGAAAAGAAGAAAAGGTACCGATATCCAGAATAGCATTTTCAAAGTGGGGATTTTGGGATTCAGGGGCACAAAATGGTTTTGATTTTTTTTATATATATATATATTATATCGTTTAATATTTTTATTATAATATGGACACATTTGTCAAATGAGTGGAATAAATATATTGGTGCAGGAACAGTCCTGTTTTTTGGTTTAGTCTATAGACAGCTGCATATTCAGAGTGCTTACTTCACACTGTGTAAATTAAATGGTATTAAGTTCATTCATAACATTTGTCAGAACTGTCAAAAGAAAATACTTTCTTTGAAATATATGCAAATGAAATCTCGTCTGCACATTCTGTAGCATTCCTGATTTATCAAAAAGTAATTAGGTTTTAATTAAATTTTTCTAAATGAGAAAACAGTTGGCCTATGTGGCTGACAATCACAATCATGATCAGGTGGAAAATGAATTTTTATTTTTACATCAGAGCGGTACTCAAGCTCTCTAATGTTGAAAGTGAAAAAAAAGAAATAACGAAAAGATTACACTTTAACATATTTTCCCCACTGGGGGTGGATAGGCTTTATTTTAGATTTTATTTTAGGATTTGCTAAATATGAACATAGCCAATAGCCTAGCCTACGTGATGAATGTGCAGGAATGCTGACTTTCCCAGAGAAACTGAAGTTTCTTTTTTCTTATAAATAGAAGGCCTCTTTGCAGGCCTTTGTGATAAATACCCTGCACAAAACAGAACATTTTAAAGTGTGAAATCGTGATCCTAGATCTTACACACTACCCACTTAATGCCTTCACGAAAAAACATTTTATCTGAGTGCAAGACGAGGACTCCAATCTCCAAATCATTCTAGAGTACACCAAAAAAGGATTTTACATCTAAAGATACCACAGGACACAGCTGACCGCATAATAACCTGCCCATTGGCTATTGGTGGCCATTGTTGTTTGGACTGAAATCAACTAAAAGTGGTTTGTTAATAATAATATAATAATTAATTCTAGTTTCTTTTTGAGGAACTATGTCACTGCATAAATCCAAAGGCAAGCCCACACACCTTGAACCCTATTTGCTGCAGCTGTCGTCCCATAACCTTCCAGCTGTGCCAGACTCCCAGACCCATATCCAATTATCCATATTCGATTCCGGCTCTCTATGAAACACAGAAAAATAATCTGCCACAAGCACACATATTCCATTCATTATATAGGCTACTCTAAATGTCTGAAAATGGGGTCAACTCACAGCAACTCACAAGTGTTGTTTTATTTAGACAGTTTTGAATGTATTTTAACTGTCTGTGTTTGAGTAACAAATATTTTAGTTAATTATAACATCCTTGGAACATTAAAAAAAACACTAAAAAGTTTACATTTATCATGTACACCTCAAGTATCAGATGTGAATATATATATATACAGTAGCTCATATTGGTCCGAACCGGAAACAAACTTAAACTAACCACACTGTGTGCATTAGTATTTTTTCTTCAGATATGCATTTTTATAAATGTTCTGATAAAAACAGGTTTCAACTGTATATTTAATGACTAGGCTACATTGTATTCCATTATTCATTCTTGGCAGCGCATTAAATCTTTTGGAGATTTAAATAGCTGATTAAATCTATGGCTATTGATTACCTTGTAAATGTATTCCACAAAAACATGCAAATGGTGCAAAATACATGTTGAGAAACATTATTGTGAGAAAGCTGTCGTGTCGTGTATGCATTTTTTCAGTATTATTCAGTTCTGTAATGCTGGTTAAGTTCTGTAAGCTAACCTAATTGCCTGTGTAAAACCAGCTGAAAGTGACATTTGTAATTGTACATGAGAAAGGATAGCCCAGTATTCGAGTTCAACTCTCAGCCAAAAGGTCATGAGTTTGAGCCCTGGATTTCTGGTCTACCTGTGATGCATGACCCCAAGTATCTGTATCTGCTCCTTGTAATTGCACTGTATACGTCGCTTCGGATAGTAGGGTAGGCTAAGTGACCTGCTATTACCACTGGCACCCCAAAACGCCGTTGCAGAACTAAAGTTGCAATAGGTAACTACATTCCTTGCTAAAAGACAATGAAAGCAAAAGAAAAAAAGGACATGCTCTCACAGAGCTACAGGTCACAACTAATGTTTATAGGATGAGAAGGCACACATGGACACCATGGATCTTGCTAGAATTATCAATATAATACTTTCTGCTTTTCTTTTTTTCAGAACATTTTCAGAACATTAAGATAATTGAAAATATATATCAACATATATCCTGCTAAATGCTCAAAATCAATTTAACAATAATTGTTATTTAGGGGGAAAAATGGATTATGGCACACACACTGACCACAGGGTACTTGTCTGTTTAGCCGTGCTCGGCACGGTTTTATTCCACACAGGACTTACACTGCCTGGTACATAGAAAACACACAGGACTTATACACTGCCTGGTACATAGAAAACACACAGGACTTATACACTGCCTGGTACATAGAAAACACACACTGCTCTTGCTCCTCCAGTTTCCACGACTCCTGGCCTCTCCCGAGCTGTGCTCACTCCTTGCTTAAAAGGGAGACAGGTGATTTGTGATTACCCACACCTGTCCCCCAGTCCCGTGAACCACACCTCCAAACATTCCCTCCCACACACAGCCAGGGCTAAACCACGCCCACACTCCCACAGTAATTATTAGCATATTGTTAGGAATTAGCAGATCAATTCTTACTGAGAATTTGTGGAATTCCCTTGTGGTTGAAAACAGCATTACACAAACACTGTTTTGGTTTGAAAGCACCCGAGTGCTGAGTGGCTGGTACTACTCTCTGCTCCCTGACAGAGCTCATAGGCTCACACCATTCACTACCCTTCCCCACAGAGCCTCTTACACTTTTGAGAACAGTTTTGCTTCAAAACATGAACACTGAACTGTGGAGAAAATGTAGGGTTCTGGGGATTATATAACACAATTGAGGATTGTAGCTTTAAGTAAATATAGTAAGAGAATTGGTACAATAACTCAGTCTATCATAAATAGTAATTTTCATCCTGGCATCCAATATGGAGAATCCACTGCTTTTTTCCTGCTGCGAGGAATAAACAGGTCAATATTTAATCTGATATCTGATTCTTTACTATGGATTCTAGGTAGCGTGTTATGTTATGCATGCTGGCAGCTGCTGTTTGTGGCCTTGGATAGCACAGCGCGTGTGAGCCCAGCCTACTACATACACATTCACACGCACGTTCATTCTTATTAAGGATTCGGATCATATGGGCTACAGCCTCCACAAAGCCTTACATTACAGCCTCCTCAAAGCCGTACATTGCCAGCTCTACAGAACATCATTTTGGGAAGTTGAAAAAGATATTAAGAGTCAGTTCACCATGAGGAACCTTTCAACAACCTCTTCCATATATACAAGCAGAAAGGTGCTGTCACTTCCAATCAGTTTAGTGTTCCCTTATTCCCCCCCGGGAAGCACTGGGACAAAGGTTCCTGATGAAAGCTGTTGATCCAGCGTAGGCGGAAAGGCCCCGCGGCTGCCCTGTGACGTGGACACTGATGTAGTAACGTGCTAATGAGATCTAAGCTGTCTCCTTGCTCTGGCTTGGCCCGTATGAGGGGGACATCTGCCCCGCCGCAGGGGACCCTACTCAGCTAGATCGCTGTCACAATGCAACCGTTTAGACACAAGGTAGTATCGGCGCGTGTGAAGGCAGGGTGTGTGTGAGTACAAAGTGAAAGTAAAACCTCTTGCCAATTTAGTGTGTCCTGCCTGTGGAAATGTGAATTTTAATTTTAATTACTCAGCAGAATGCTTTCAAACATGCAAAACCCCCAACTCTGTTTAAATGAATCCACTTCTGAAGGCCACTGCAAAGATTCCACGCTGTAATTCACCTTAAAGGGACACTTTGACACATTGTGTCATATTTCTAGGTTTATGTTTGAAAAGTGTGCGTGTGGCTGTTGAGGGAGGGGTGAAAAAACGTTGTGCGCCTATGCACTCCGTAAGAGGAGGAGTAGAGAGGAGTGCACTTAGGGGTAGAAAGGGCATGCGCTCTCTTTTCAAACCAAAATACTGGTGTCAACCACTATTTGTTTTTCCTCCACAAATCGAGGAGTACACCTTTAAGGGCTCTGTGAAGTGCACTTTGAATGCCATTCATGGGCACACCACACGTTAGTTGGGCTGTAGAGCAACACACAACTCAAATCTTCCCGTCAACCACATCTCTAGCCTTCTCACAAACACACACACACACATTCTGCGTATGCCTACACCATATGTTATGGGAGGAGGTTTTGTGTGAAATATTTATGTAAGTGTTTCTGTCTGCATGCACTAGGTATATGGCTGTGTGTGTGTGTGTGTGTGTGTAAGTGTGTGTGTTTGTGTCTGTGTGGAAGCACTATGTCTTTGTCTGGACCGGCCTGTCTGTCTGTATCCTTGAGTAATTTTCGCTATTCCAAAAATAAATTGCAAGTTCTACTGTCCTTCCAGCAGAATGACCACATCTGTCACACTTTTGAAATTAATATTCAAGCCGTATTCTGCCTAGGACCATTGTTCATATACCACGTGTAGCCAGTTGAACTGCAAGGCCTGACAGTGATACAGAGAGCGTACCAATTATTTCAAGAACTTGTATATTTAATGTGCCATCCGTCAGATGTAGACTCAAATTAATACGAATTTCTTCTGACTTCATGTAATAAATATTTTGTGTTGTCCTTGGGTTTTTCAAGTCCATTTTTTAATACATTCCGTTAAGTTCCCTGAGTTATGTTGTCTATATTTCATTCCTTTCATACATGTTTCGTGCTTCCTGTTTTATTTTGATACTCTGCCCCTGTGTGTGTCTCGGCCTGACTGGTTTCATCTGTGTCTCATTATCTTCCCCTCACCAGAGTATTTATGTGTTTTTTCTTTTCTTACTACCACTTCGTTTTTGCACCTAAGTAGCCAAGTGTCCAAACCTTTTTTCTTTCAGTGTAATGTTTCCCTGCATTACTGATCCTTCTGACCCTTTCGACCTAGCCCACACACACAGTTTGGACTGCTTTTCTGTGTACCGAACCCTTCAACCTCAGTAAAAACGAAGTAATTCACAGGTCCTATGCCTGGACTTAAATCATAAATAGTAACTTAAAGTTGTCAGGCCTACTTGATATAATACAAATATATTAAATCTGCTTAGACATTAATATGATTTAGTTAGCGGCGATCATTTTGTAAATGTCAAGGTACATGTTATGAATACGAAATACTGTATCAATGTTTTAATAAGATTCATAGTGAAGGTTTCAGATGTAATATACTACTAATAATGTATTACAATTAGATCGATCTTAGATAAAAAAACATGAATACAGAAGCTACATAGAATTATCAGCAAATTGGCAGCCACTCTGGTCACGAGGTGTAAGTGCACACTGTAGCTGTTTTACCCTAAAACCTCCTGTGCAGCATTTAACACTCAACACAAGTTTGAGAATACATTTAATGTTGTGTGTGAAACGGTATTAGCTATGTGTGGAAAGAAAATGGAACAATGGAGAAGGCACAGTGCTATTTCTTTCTTTTAGCTGCTAAGACACCTGTCACATATCACAGTCACTCAAAGCGATGGTCATTGTTTGCATATTTCTTTCAGCCACTGCTATCTGTGGCTGTATTCTACTCCGCCTAATGGGCTGGATGACTTTCAGGGAACAGCATCTGGTGAATAGATGTACGGACCTGCTGGACCAGGGCCCAGTCACAAAGGTGCCAATAGCCCAACGCAATAATAGCATACTATTTGGTGTACTGTGATGTACTGTGTGTGTTGGGAACATAAACCTAGGCATAATAGTCCTCGCGGTCTGGGTAAAAATAGGGCTAAACGTTTCAATGACTCGCTCCCCATGACTAATGCAACAACATGAGCTTTGAATATTGTGTGTGCTAATAGTGAATAAGAATAAAGAGATAAGTTATGGATATTGGTTGTTTGCTACACTCATTTAGACCAGATGGCTGTACAAGCTGCCACTAAAGAATAAGCCACACACAAGCTTACACACAAACACACAAGCTTGCACACACAGCACCCCCTATTTGGTGATGTTATCCTTTTTTTCTTTTTTTTAAAGAAAAATATAATTGAATTAATTGGCATGTAAATGTGATGTGTGGGTTTCTCTCAAGCTCTTAATAGATACTGATGCATTACTTTCACAAGCCTACAGAACATAAGATAACATAAGACACAATAATGTGATACAATAATATGATACTATAAAAGACAAGATCATAATAAACAAAGATAAGAGATAACATAAGATACGTCATGACACAAAAAAAGACAATACGATATATCATATATTGTAGGAGAAGACAAAATAACATTTTAAGAATAATATAAGATAAGACATTACAAAATGCAAAGCAATATGATATAATACCATTTAATATGATATACTATATAATATAGGAATACAAGACAAATAGGATAACCTAAGATAACACAAGATAAGGACATGACATACAATGCAATACAATATGACGCCATATGATATAAGACAGGACAAGATAAGATAATACAAAATAAGATAAAATAAGACGTGACAAAATACAATACAAACTGAGACAAGACTATTATGTAAGATAAGTTTTATGTAAAATAAATACAATCATCCTTAAGGGAGGATTCAGTAACTATTCAGTACACGATATGAATACACTCAGTGACTCAGGATGAGACATGCTATTGATCATTGTAGAGATTGAGACAGAGTGAGGTGGGCCAAAGAGATACGGCGTAGAGAACTTTTAGGGTTCTGCTGGTTCCCTATCATGTCTCCTATTCAGAGTGAGGTGCATCTCCGCAGCTCAGCACATAAAACATTCATGGCTCTGTCAGGATGCTGTGTTTCTGCTGGATTATTTATCAAATGCTGAGAAGTTGTTTATTACACCCCTAATACTGCCCCGGTCAGGTATGAACTTGGCAACTCCACATACATTAGGCATCATGATAAATATGAATTTGTATCCTGAGAAACAGTGAAGGTAGAAAATCAATTATGTCACAATCATTTGACTTGAGAATGGGATAAGGAGCTGCTTAGGTAACTCGGAGAGCCCTTACTCCAGTGTAGCTGTTGTGAAAACCATATGTGTCATGAATGAATGAATGAGATGTTACTTGAGACGGCTATGATGAAATGTCATGGCACTGCTGTACTAAACAACCCCAGTGTCATAATGTTGTGAAGCTACACTACAAAAGAGCGGCGATAGCGACTAATATAATGCCCATAAAGGCACCCACGCAGGCCCACTGAAGTTGGGAGAGTTTCCTTCACAGCCGGCTAACAAATGGCAGCTTTGCTAATTGACCCCAATGCGCTTTGGGCATTCTGTCTGCATCACAGCAAAGTCATTATCCCATTGTGATTAACCTAATTAAAAACCATTCACAGGTCACTGATGGCTGAATGATTAGAGAGCAAGGTGTCAGGGCACAAACCCCTGCTAATGGCAATGCTGTTGTGCCATTGGCCACTGTGTGGGGAGATCTACACAACAAATGTAAATCCATTTCATGAAGCAGGTCAGTGAGTGTGATTTTTGATAATGCTAACTACATAGTACATCCTTCTATGCTGTATATTTATATATTTGTATATATAATTGTGTATTATTATCAATAATTATTAACAATAATGTCAACAATACAGTATTGATGGTGTTTTCATGGGCTTTTACACACCTTAGGTTTTGATAATTTATGGCCAGGAAGAGGTTTTAATTATAATAATTATAGCTCTGTAACTGAGGATTTTATAGAGCAATCAAGCACAGTTGAAAACTCAATTCTTTGTAGTAGAAATAGAAAAATATCTAGCTAGGTGACCCAAGAGATTAATAGGCAGCGAAAACCTTATGAACCATGAATTATTTAACAGCAATGCACTTATGTAGCTTTACTAATACAGTATGAAGCATTTTGCAACACCTGTACAGCCTCCGTAGAAGCCTTCTCTTCATAAATGATTAAACTGCTCCGATACTGTTTCCTAATATAATGCAGCAAATAAAGTAAAGTTTAGCTAGTGTGTCTCTTTCCTCTTTCCATTGTTCAAGGCAGATGGGTTTTCTTTTAGCCTTCAGTGTGTAGCAGTTTCTCCAATATTAACTATGTTTTGTTGTATATTGCAGGAGGTTATTGAGTTCCATCCATAAAGCAAGAAAAGGCTGTTATTTCGGCCTCGCCATACCGGCCGAGTTCAATTGTGCCTTAAAAAAATTAGTTATAAACCAAGTTTTACATTTTTGACAGTGATTTGATGTAAATGATGGCTTTCATTGGCCGCTATATCAGACAGTGGCAAAGAGCATCCCCAAAACAAGATTAATGGGAGGGCCTGTTTAAGTTGGGGTGAAAAAACTAAGCCCTAGGACACCGGGGCGCGAGGTCCGTGGCAGGCATGGTGGCCAATGTTGGTACTATTCCCCATCGATGGCAAACATGCCTCTAAATTTATTTCAAACATTCCGTTAACATGGCACTAGTTCAAAAATAATTCTTCAAAATATGAAATGTAATGTCAGCGAGTTCGAGGCCCTTAAATGTCCCTAGTATGGAAGAACTTTACAGACATGAAACCGGTATCTAATCTATGAGAATGAGCCACTCACCCTGGGTCAAAATCGGTGCTGGATAACAGCAGAATCTTAACAAAAGGAGAATATCCGCTCACTTTGCCAAATGCAATATTCCACTTTACTGTAGCTTATGCCTGAACTTCCGGTCAAATGACCTTCATCAGAGCATACAGCAGTATGCTCTCATACAGTAAAGTGAAACATTATTATAACTTCTCCTTTTGTTAAAACAGGCTATGTGAAAATGGATTTTACTCATTTACCGTCACACAAGTGCTTAATGGGTAAACTTTAGTAACCTTGTAACCTTGCAGCTCTATTACTCTATTAATAATCAGCTCCTATAGATGTAGAGGAAAAACATGCTTTCATTTATTCAGTTGGCTTGTGTAGTAAATGCAAGTGGAGGTCTACTGATGTTATTTTTAACGGGTATAAAAGATTAAACTCTTGACATTTATGTAATGTAATTACTGTGTAATATATGTAGCGTTCATTGTTTAAGCATTAGCGGCAATAACATTATAGAAATACAACATTGATTTTGGCAAACAAAACCAAAACAAAGACATTTCTCTTCGACAATGAGGCCACGGACAGGTGGGCCACATCATTGTGACAGCCACGGGGAGGCACACGTGGCACCGGACATATAGGCAGACTGAACAGCCAGCCAGCGATCTGTCCCTTAGGGAGAACAAGAGTATCTTTCACCAGATTGCTGCGCACTGCCCACACAAGCTAATTATTCCGGCCATTCATGTGAATCATGTACAGCAGGATTGCATAATTACTAATCCCTGCTCCTGTGATAACTTTCTCAAACGGATGGAGATTTGGACTTTCCAAGTGGGAGAGCTAAGAAGGCCTGCTGGAGTTTGTTAAATGCTGAGGATTTACAGGAATAAACCAGTAACAAAACAATGTATGACTTTGCTATGACTTTACAAGTGGAGTATCTACAGTATGTTGTGGTGTGTAAAGTGTGCAAAGTGAGAGACAGTTTTTAGATGTGCTCCATGTGGAAAAAAAGAGGTGAAAAAGCATTTTGACATCAAGTGGTGGCAGCTGTGGGTTTTTTTTGGGGGGGGAGGATATGTCACCGAATTCAGAGCAGCCCTGGGATGGGAACAAGGTCAGTGGTTCCCTCCATGGGCGCTCATGGCTTCACTCAGCAGCGATTCTGTGGAGACTGACAGACACAGGGCTGCAGGACGCGAGAGGTGAAGAGGGCAAAACAACAATCTTGACACGCAGGAACGCAGGCACGCCTCTACACTACAAAGTCTCAAATCTTTAGGTCCATGCTGCGTAGTGCATTGAGAGAACACTTTTAAAGGCACACCCCTCACTTTGTGACATGAAATTAACCACTGTAGTCAGACAAAAATTGTTCTGGTTTTAAACTCAGAGAGGGGAGGGGAAGGGGCATGCGCCCTCCCACACCTCAGTGCTAAGTGGAGCGCACTCATCTCTACTCCCCCCTCTAAAGTGGTCATAGGCTCACATCTTCTCTACCCCCCGCAAAAAAAAAGAAATAACTGGGGAGGAAATTTTGGGTCTCAGGGGTGCTATCCAGTAGATTATTATTATTTTTTTAAATTTTTTAATTTGAACCACAAAAAAATACTGAAAATGCCATTCAGTGAAGTGAATGATTATGACCTTCTTATTAAAGCAACAGAAGTACTCTTTGAATAACATGTGAATTAGTACTTACCTGTACTCGTGTTGTTAAGTGGAGGCAGACAAAGCTCTCGGAGGTCTGTGTACTAGCTACTTGTTTGAGACATTTGAACAGTGCCAGGAACCCGAGTTAATTTCAAAATTTGTTTTTAAAGAATCATTTGTATTCTAGTAAAGTCCATACATTTTGAATGCTGTTCATGGTTATGTGTGTATATACTGTATGTATATGCATACATTATATACTGTATATATATCTTAAAAACCTGCATCAGAATGAGAAAAAATATACTACTGTTTTAGTTCACAGTTTGTCTAATTATCTTTTGTTTTTATGTTGTTATGCTTTTTACACAATAATATGGAATTCATAGTCTTTTTTGTTTAGATGCTAGGTGACGTGTATATGGGCTTAAGTGACAGAAAATAAAAATGTTCAAAGTCATAGGCTATAGGAGAGGGTTCATTGGTTGAGAATTAGCTGCGATAAAGAGCTGTCAGGAGTGAATTAACAAGAAACAAACTGTGTTACAGCAGGGTTTACCTTTTAAGCTTTAGGATCGGTGCCTGCAGATTCTGCTCCTGGTATTGTCTGTGTTGGGTTTCCAGTGGGCCATTTGGGTTGCCAGCAGCTAATCCAATGTCGGACCTTTTCCAGTACTGTTGGTCAGTACAGCAACTGCTCAATTTTGCCCATTTTCAACTGAAGATATGTATGTATATCATATTATAATTAATATTATGGCGGAAAAAACCTTCTTTAAAAGTAGTAACACTGTCCATCACAAACGCATAGACAATGCATAGACAATAGCATCCAACAGCTTAAAGATGTTTTCAAGCACGCATCTTAAGTGTTTTTGTATAATATTTTTATTTTTTCATATGAAACAGATCTTCCAATGTATTTGAAGTGTGAACTGTCTATTCTGTCATGAATTCTCATAGTACATTCAGTTTAATGTTTATATGAAAGAAAAACATCTTTGAACTTGGCACTTAAAAAACAACCACAAATAATTGTCACCTTTATTCATTTAGAACAAAATTTACAAAGCCATTCAAACAGTCATTTTTTTAATACTTTTAAAACAGTTTTTTAAACCCAACTTTTGAGAATATTCAAAATACACTTTTGTAATGTTGCCTCTCTCCCTTTGTACTTACAAATATGTACATACAAGTGTCTTATCGGTAATAAAGGTCCTGTGTTTTATCCATGTGTTTTTTATATATCCGTCGACACCAAAAGCACTCTGTAGCTCCCTACTGCTCCTTCTGGGCTCGAGTGTCTGTGTTAGGGCCTGGGTGCTCAGATGGACGTCCCGTGGCTGGACTCAATGGCTTCTGGGATGGGTCCCCCCGGCACTGATTGGTAGGACATTGGTATGGGGGTCTTGACGGGGCTCTGCCGGAAGAGCCCTCCGTTGGGCGCCCTGTGTTTGCAGCGGATAGAGGGCATGGTGGCACTGCTGAGGGGCAGAGGCAGGCTCCTGCCGCCGGCTGTGCCTAGCGTCCTCCCGGCCCCATGGCCCTCCTGCAAGAAGGTGGTCACAGAAAGCGGTGGCGCCCCGCGATGGGCTGGGTAGTCCCGCACAGACAAGGCCTCTAGTGACTGGCTGGGCTGCATGCTGCCAATGTCCAGGGCGGAGATCTCGATAGACTGGCCGGGCAGCTGCTTGTGGGCCAAGTCCTCGTCCAGCAGGCTGTGCAAACGCTGGTGGACCTGCTCCAGGTTCACCTCTTTGTCCTGGACACAGAAGGACAGGATGCAGACACAGAGGTCCATAACAAGGACACAGATACAGAGAAAGATGTCGGCACGAGAACACAGAGTGGACAGAGATGTTATAGGAGTATGAATATAGTAATAACGTGAAAAGAGATTGTGAATGTAAGAAGTGAAAACAATGTAAAGGGATTGAAAAGGAGAGGAGGAAGAAAGGGGGAGAACAATGAGTTAGAAACACTTACAGCAAAATATCAGGGCTAGCTAGCCACATGCAATTCAGTCCAACATTCTGACTGTTAACACTTTCTTTTCAGTGTCCATCTGAACGATGCTGAAATGATGTGTCCATGTAACTCAGCATCATTCAAAGAGACAGAACATTCAGTCCACACTCTGCTAAAGGTTCAAGCAGCCAACATCAAGACTTAAGTGTTGAGACATTACCTTAAAACACTCCAATTCTATAATACAAAACAAGTGAGCAGGTGTCGCCACATTGGGGGCGGAAATATTGATTATTGGAAATATTGATTATTGGGTCTCACTCCTAATATCATTCAAATCCGCCATCTCTGTCATCTAGTCGAAATAGGTCTGCATGTAGCAGTTTTGGTGTTAAAGTAGCATTGAACTGTATTTAAATTTCATGCTCAGTGGCGTGGTTCGGCCTAAATTGATTCAATCAATGTAATTTTTGGAAATGCTGCACCACTCACTCACCCCCCTTCCATCACCCCCAATGTTTAGTGCTGTGACAGATGAACAGACAGATGGACACCGGACAATTTAAGATACATTTTAAATGATAATAATAATAATAATAATAAAGAAAGGTAATGTCTCCACAGTTTCAAATGAACTTCAACGGGATGACGTCTCTTCATGCAGGAGTGTTCTAGCTTCGGTTTACTTCAAGTTGTTCAAACTTTAGTCACTGGCCGTCATCAACAGCATCAGCTCTGACAGACGTACGAAGCCAACCAATCAGGCCTCACGAGAGGAAGGCATTAAGAGTGATTCATGTGATCCTTTCCATCTAAATTATGCAAAATTATTCCTTTTAAATCTTGTTTTTTCAGGCATCGATGGGGCGACAGATACATGAGCCAGGAGAGGGTGGAGCCAAAAAACACCACATAGTCCAAAAACACAAATTTCTCTCGTCACAATGGTGGTTTTGGCTGTACCCTGCCCCATGTAGAGCACTCCACCTAACTCAGTCCTCATGCCACTATATACAGTACCACAAGCCATACTGGACACACACAAGCAAACCAAACGACAGGAAAGATAAATGGGGGTGAGATGAGCAATGAAGCTACTTAAACATCAATCAAATTAAACCCTGCCCAACCCCCATGCTCCGCCCCCTTTCGCCTGACACAGCCAATGACCATCCAGTATATCAGGCCTCTCCTGACCTGTGTCAAGAGGATCTGTCTCCTCCCAGTCTGTCTCTCTGTCTGTCCATATGTCCCGCCTCCCTTCCGGTGAAGCGCTTGTTATGTCATTATATGTCAATGGTCCAGAAACCCTGTCCACCTGCTGGGAAACAACCATACAGTACGTAACCAACAGGGTCCCTTGTTGGATCTGGACATTGACATATAATTGTAACTTTTCACTCAGGTAAAACAGTGTTTAGATGTGTAAGAGGCCAATAGTTTTAATGGCTATCATAATGCCTACATATTGCTGTCATAGGGCTGTGAAAGCGGTGCTTAAAACAGGTTCGGGGAGGAGAGCGTGGAGTACATGACCATGCTAATGTTCAGCAAACATTCCATAGCATGATATTCCATCGGTAACTGAAGCGCAAAGGCTAGCTAAGCTATTAACGCGTCTTCTATCACAGCAATATGTGGTCATTATGAGAGCAGGCACGCAGGCCGCCCTCAGTCTTAATGTCAAACCCACACGGGGCGGCTTGATTTACTGCCTGTCAACAGGCGTCGGATTTAGAATTGGACCTTGAGCGTGCGTCTTTACTCGGTGGCTCATGTTGCATTATTGCGCTGTCAAGTCAAACAGGCGGGTCAAGGCTCAGATTATGCAGCGTGTGCTTTTGCTCACACTTTAGTTTAGGGATCCATGTCAAGCCTTAGTGCGGACGCCTCTACAGTGGATTGGAGCTGCATTAAGTCAGAGCTCTTAGGCGTTAAGACTTGAATGGATTAGCTAGAGAGAGCTATTGTACGACCGAAGCACTTGCTTGACGCCAGAAGTACAATTACACCAGAGGAACAGTGTCGGCGTGTGGCGTTTGGTATCTGCCAATCAACCCCACGCCATTAACTGTCACCACGGTGACAGCGGCTCTCCTCCGCATTATCATCCGTGAGCATGATAATGAATCCTCTTGTGGGTTCAGGCAAAACAAATAATTTGCAGACAATTAATTGAATGCTTTTCTAGTTGATCATTACAATGAGAGGGAATGGCAGTAGCTGGCTTTGAGAGAGAAGCCTCAAGCGAGAGTTCCTAGAGAAGCACCGCGGCCTCTCTCCCAACATGAGAAGGAATGGATTGACCACATGATGGCTTATGGCCGGGGCAAGGGCACACCTATTATAACTGGGTGTACTGCAGCTCGACTAAATCGGGGCTGGCGTCAGGCCCTGCCGGATCCATAAAGTAGAGTGTGGCAGAGGCATCTCTGGGCAGGACCGGGGGGCCCGGGGGTCTGGGTCTGGATCGGGGCCTTGGCGGGGCCGGGGGAACCATGGCGGCGGCCACCACCACAGCCCTGTTCTGGCCAAGCAGGCTCAGGCCGGGGCCGGGGCCCTGGGCCTGGGGAGCCTGGGAGCTGTCAACGGTCACCTCTTTGGGCTGCTCCCTGCGGCAGGGCTGGCTGTTCCACCAGGTCTCCAGGGCGGCCACCAGCAGGGCCAGCAGCAGGCCCGCCGCCAGGATGCAGAAGACGCCGGCGAAGCTGTGCAGTCGCAGCGAGCGCCCCTCGGGCTGGGCGTCGGCGTGGCTGTCCAGGTCACAGCGGCCCCTCCTTGGCCACCACTTCTGCTTCAGGATGTCCAGGTCCCCTTTCTCCTGGAGCTCCAGGATCCTGGCAAGGGACAAACACAACCTGTGTATCTGTTGTCACGTGGAGGCAGGCTGCCTCTTTACAGTGAGTCAAAGACATCTCTAACTGACCCTGACCAGTGAGTGGAAACATTATCCTTCCAAACAGATAGGGAACGTTAAATCACTCAGTACATTCATCCAGAGGGAAGACTATAGAAGCAAGGGCAGCAAATTAAGCTATTTACACTGTCCCAACGCAACTCACTCAGGGGAACAAACAATAAGTGCAGAACTGTGATATTTTTCAACTATTTATGCATCAGGGAAATCTACCCTAACAAGAGTGTCAATGGTGAAAAGTCTACAGTCAATTTACAAATAGGTCCTTTAGCAGATGCTTCAGAGCAACTTACCTGTAGTCCAGTGGTTCTCAACTGGTCTAAACTCAGGACCAACATTTGTCCTTGGTTAATATTATTCACAATTATTTAATATATTTCTAAAAATATTTTTGATATTTATATTATTATATTTTAAAAAAAATGTGCGGTGGTCTCTTAATTTTTTCATGGCTATATATATATAATAAAAATACATAAAAAAACATTAAATAAATATAAATAAATGTTCAACATGTTTAAATA
>JAOEHI010000007.1:1762569-1828916 GCA_025447815.1 Percopsis transmontana | reverse complement strand
TGTGTGTGTGTGTGTGTGTGTGTGTGTGTGTGTGTGTGTGTGTGTGTGTGTGTGTGTGTGTGTGTGTGTGTTTTAACAAGCACTTCCATCTCTGTCCGTTTTAGCACTGAATCAAAAAGATGTGCCTCCTCATTCTATGTTTCAATCAAACACCGACAAGAATTTTTAAAGATATCACCATCCTTCCATCGCCGAGTCCGCACTGTAAAATGCAAATAATGAAATACAGCTTGATAGAAATTCAACCTCTAAAAAGTTGCTCTGTGCCAGGAGTCAGAAGGATTTAGATTATAGATGAATGTTCCAGTTCTGGAGATTGTATTAAATGAAATGCACTTTTATTAAAAGTATACTCAATTTAGCCTAGACCACTTCATTCCACATTTACTTTGTTATTGTGGTCACGATAGGGCTTTCTGTTTTCAGCAACTGACAGTACACTAACTTCTCCAATACAAAAGGCATTGGATTACAAAATCTCTTTGAAGTAATGTAAACTGTGTGAATTATTATAACTTTAACTTCACGGTGTAATGTTCTACCACCGTTTGTATAATGTAATAGAATCATGCAAAACGATCAATTATATAAACCTTTCAAAGCCCCTGTCATGGTTAGTATGCTCTCAGCACTCTGCAGGTCGCAAGGCTAATGGGTCCAAATATTGACGGCAGGTAATTGGTTAGTGAGATATTGCCTTTGAAATGGCTAGTAACTCCCTTAATCTTTGCAGACAGACATTTCATTGATTCTGTACGTCTTAGATTAGTTCTTATTTGGCTAAGGGGATTCAAACAACCCCTCTTGCTCTTCAGATACCAGCAGTGGCGCCATGCCCATTGAATCTGAGGGAGCCCCCTCAGATTTTTGATATCTGGAGTATTTTTATATATTTATTTATTATAAATATTACAATTATTTTTATAATATGTAATTATGACCATTTTATATTATGAGTCAAACTTATTCTTCTAATTATATCATAGAGTATACTTCAAAAAGTCACACACCGACCCCTTCCCTATGGTAATGGTTCGGTTGGTTTCTTCCAAAGTTCACAACAGCAGGCAGGCACGCACACAGAAACAACTCTGTTGTTTGTCAGTGCAGGGGAAGATTGATTAGCGGTGTGTTGCTAAAGTGGTTAGTAGAGCATCAATCCTTTTCAAAATGTGTGTTAAAATGAGATGCAATTAGTTATACACACTTACCGGTAATTGCTTTTGGAAAATATAGGCATAGTTTGCTTTGCTTTGCAAGATAGTTGTCTAGTACCAGCTAAAGTAGCCATCCCTCAATCCAGTTGTGTAGCCTTCTGGTCGTGACTTATGATCGTGTGGTGCACCCAAATCAAATTAACATTCCTAGTGACATGAATGGCAGTAAATAACTAATAATTCAGGTAATCATTTGTAATGTGCGCCGTAAAGACAGACAGACTGTAGAGCAGAGCATCAACCAATAGGAACACTCGACCCTCAGATGCAATCTGGAACTGAAAGCTAACGGTAGACAAGTCGGATGCAACCCATAAAGAGTTTGTTGTGCCCTACCAGTCTTTCGGTGCATATTACAGAAAATTGCTTTATTCATTTATTTTTTTCTGGGGAAGGAACTCTAATTCCCATAGATCTTCTGTGATGATCTGTAATTGGTGGTATGCATTGGTGAGGAGGTCCAGAAGCACAGCAACAACACAAAAATGTTGTTTACCAGCTTATCCAAATGTAGCTATCATTATTTTCACCCTTTATTATGACAACATTCTAGTGGATGGTGTAAACACTATCACTTCAATGCAAGCTTTATTTTTTTTAGATTTCGATTTGTTTGTGTGCAAGGGATATTAATGTGTTTAGTATATATAGGATAATGGTAAGGGTGGTCGACACTTACCTGTAATCTTCCTTGAGCAAGATGAATGGAACTTTTGTTCATTCATTTGTATGATATAAGGCATATGGTGGTGGAGATCTAGATGTAGTGGGCAGGATAATCTTTTTTTGGATAAGCTAAATGACCTAATTGTAATTGTAAGATCTGGTGCTTTGCCTTCCGAGAAACAGTATGTGAACCCTCTGAGAATGTCCACATATGTCATAATGGAGTCTCCAACCAGCAAAAATGTTGGCTCGCCGCTGGTACATCCACCATTATATACAGCCAGGTTGGTGGGGACGGCAAGGAAGTACTTGTCGACGCTGGGCAATGGGAGCACTGATGGCGGGCAAATGAGAAGGAGCAGCAGGGGTGGGAACCAGGGGATGCCCATCCACAGGGGATGTGAAAAAAGAGCCCTTCAAGTCGGTGATAACTTGGATCAACCTGCTTTCTTTGCAGATCCACTGTGCCTCTTTAGCGTTTAGGGAGGTCGCGAGATCATTTTCAGAAATCTAATCAAATTTAAAAATAATTAGAAATAGCATATTTTAGCCATAATTGTTAAAAAAGATAAAACAAATAGTTACATTTCAAATAACCATGCAAATAAAAAAAGTGTCATCAACCTTCCGATTTTCTTTGTCCCCTCGTGACCCCTGAGGTGATTACAACAGATTAGTGATAGCATCAGTTGCAGCAGATAAATGCATATATGGAGATTACTTTGACTTCTGCTATAATCATATATGAAATTACTTTAAAATAATAGTTATTAATAATAAGGCTGTTTTGTTCTTTTGTGTTGTCTTTATGCCCGTGTTTGGATAGTAAGTAAGTAAGTAATGTTTATTTGTATAGCACCTTTCACAGATAAAAACCACAAAGTGCTTCACAATAAAATACAACAGAAAACAACAGAGTAAAATACAATGCATAAGAAAATTTCAATACAAATGGGAAACATGGAACAAACAACTATAAAAAAACCCTTGTCTAACTAAAAGCCTGCTTGATAGCAGAGTCTTCAATTGTTTTTTAAAAGAATCGACAGAATTCACACAACGTAGAAAGGTAGGCAAGGCGTTCCACAGCCTAGGTGCCACTGCTTAGAATGATCTATCCCCTCTGATTTTGAAATTAGTGTGAGGAACCACTAATAGCCTCTGACCTAATGACCTAAGACTACGGGTCGGAGTATGAAGCTGTATTAAGTCAGAGATGTAGGGAGGGACTTGACCGTGAAAGGCTATAAAATTAAGAACCAGGATAGGCCTATTAGTGCGTATGCACAGCTGCAACAGTGTGGTATACCATGCCGATTCCGCTGATTTTAGGACGTGTTAAGGGTTTCATCTGTGTGGTTTAGACCGATGAGCCCCGGGGAATGTTACTCTCAAGGCTTGGTGCAGTGGGGCTCGATCAGGTCATTGCAATTTTTTTCTTGCAGTTCAATTAATTAGTGTGTTAAGATTTAAGGCGGTATTTACAGTTGTTAAGAAGGGAGCCAAGTTATTAACTGGACCAGAGAGAGAGACGGTGACAGCTAGTTAACAACTGTGGCCTGTCAAGCCTCAGACTCCATGGTGGAACACCGATCTGTCATTCCGCCGACAACCTTCGCTGCACCCTGCCTGCCTCCTGCTTATTCTCCACCTCTCTCCTCCTCCTCTTCCTGCTCTTCTTCCTCCTCTCCCGGCTCTGAGTGGCTGAGAGTACTCAGAGGAAGATCATCCCTCTGTTTTTAATTAGGCTTTTTAATTAGAGTTGGAAACGCTTTTCACGGGGAGTTGCGTCGAGGTAACGGTTGAGCGGAGACGATAGCTAAGGGAGGCTACAGCGTCTGTT
Organism: Percopsis transmontana; assembly: GCA_025447815.1. Taxonomy (NCBI): domain Eukaryota; kingdom Metazoa; phylum Chordata; class Actinopteri; order Percopsiformes; family Percopsidae; genus Percopsis; species Percopsis transmontana. The sequence goes on along the minus strand of JAOEHI010000007.1, from coordinate 1,825,190 downwards.
ACCTTGGAAGTTGACGAGATCTGACAAATTGTGACTCAACTGAGATTGTTTTCTTTTGGTTCAAAGACATTAGCTTGAATGCGCAAAGCACTTCTCTTCTCCTTCTATTTATCTTGCAAGTTTCTTTTTTTTTGAGTTTCCTGTATTGTGACATAATTTTAACAATAGCTTTAGAATGGTAAGAATTTTCAATTTGCTGCAAAGACTCTAGCGAGCAAATAATTACGTGGAGGAACCTCTGCCTTATTTCAATCGGTATAGAAGACATTTTTATACTTTTTATATCTTGTTTAAACCCAAATAAAGGTGGAAAGAAATCATAATTTTCATCATTTCAAACCAAAGGCTCAAATATAGTATTATTCTCTTATTTTTTTATTTCATCTAAAATTTTAACCAATTTGTGATTCACAAAGACTCCACTAATAACACTGCGGAATATCTTTATTCTCCCTGGCTAAATATTTATTATTATTATTTTTTATTCAAACTGGCTTTTAGAGAGCTAGACTCTGCATGCATGGTCCACAAAATTGTACTTGGATGAAATGCACACAGATGACACATTTTACTGCATAAACTCGAAAGAACCAATCATAATAAAACATAAAGCATACATAGGAGAGACAGTGAGATGTCAATCAAGCAAGTTCTCTAGACACCCAGACACGACAGAGGTCTAGTCAGCCATATAACTCAAAACACCTGTCTGTCCTTTAAATCTAATTTAATGTCCCATTAGACCAGATGTTAAGACTTGACAGCTCACACTTTTTACGCCATTCTGCAGCACAGACTGGCCAACTGGATTTTTGGTTCGCTGTCCAAGTTTTACCGCTTAGATTAATCATCAAGCAACAGAGCACTTGGGAGAGTGTAACGTTCAGCACTGCACCTAGGGAAGGCCCATCCCCCCACCCCTGTTAATCTGCTGTCTACCGGTCTGCAGCCACCCACACATTCAACACACCCATGTCGGCACTAACGGCCTGCAGTGCACCTGTGTGGGTCTGGGGTGAAGGGGGTAGGCCTATATATGTTTGATGTGAATGTTTTCACTGTCAGTTATTGTTTCACGGTGTGTGTGTCTTTATGTTGCAACTGCATTTTTGCATATTCAATATTTTGTTATTCAATATTCTTTATTAAAACGCTGAGCGAGAGCTCGTGATTATGTTATCTGTGTTTTCTGTGTTCACGTGCTTTGTTCTTGGTCTGCACCCGCACTCACCACGTCCATACGTCACAGAATAACCGATGAAAATATGAGTGCAGCAGATCGCTATGCCGCTGGCGGCAACCAGACCGTGGTTGCCGCCAGCGGTGGGAACAAGCCAGCTCTTCCCTTCGCCTTGCAGGGAGAGGCTTACGGACGAAGGTAACCAGCTTGTCTGCGGGTGAAAAGATTTCTTGATTCATATAAAAAATGAGATGGAGGTTGGAGGGAATGTGTGGAAGAGAAGCAGTGTTGGTGGATGACATGACCAGGGAGGTGTTGATAGACTGGACCTCACCTTGAAGAGGAAGAGGTGGGCTGGAGAAGGGGCTAAACAGCAGATGAGGGGGGAAAAGTGCATGTGAGAGTATGACGGGACTAGTGGTAGTGGTCCAAGAGAAGGATAATTGCTACATGTATAGTTAACTGTTCCTGCTAAGAGAGCCATGAGGGTCGCCATGGAAACGCCTGAGGAAGTGAGTCATGGGTAGCATCTGTGGCCTGGAGGTAGGTTGTGTGTGGGCCATAGGTGGGTTGTGTGTCTGTGTGTTCAGGAGGGGGGTAGCAAGATGCTTAAATTATTATAATTTAAAAGATGAGGCAAGTGTAAGTTTAGATTTAAAAAAAGAAAAATGTCAACAAAGCCTACAAAGAGACGAAAACCAACAATGAGTTTCTCCCAATAACTACTGTAGTATTGTTCATATAGCTGACATCACATAGAGCTCATATAATATTTAAACAAGTCGCAGAGCCGTAGGCTGACTGTGGCTTTGGTCAGTCAATTCATCATCACAATGAACGTGGACGTTTGCTGAAATAACAGTAGCTAGCTTTGTCTTCATTCCTTTCTTTACACTTTTCACTTTCTACCTGAAAGCTTCATCTCTTCAATAACAGCAGGAATCTCTGTGTGTCTGTCTGTTTGTATTTCGATTATGTCGAGAGAAGTTACACTGTAACTCGTTCATTCCTTTTTCCAAAAATATTTACAAATTATAAGCCGTACACTTTATCATCTCATATGTCTGACAAGCTCAAACTGCATTTCAATCTCTGTTGTTATATGGAAATAACAGACCCACACTTTCTCACAATATGTTTCCATACAAATATTTCCACGTCATTTGCAGTAAAGAAGAAATGAATTAGGAACAGGATTTTCTAACAAGACTGGCGGGCACACATGCCCAAAGCAGTAACACTACATCCACCATGTTTCACAGGTGAGGTGGTATGCTTTGAATCATGAGCTGTTTCTTTCTTTCTCCACATCTTCCTCTTTCCATCACTTTGGTACAGGTTAATTATTTTTTATTTGCCATATGCCTTTGTTCCAGAACTGTACAGGTTTTGTAATGTACTTTTTTTTTGCAAGCTGTAACCTGGCCTTTCTGATTTTGAGGCTCACCTGTGTTATATATTTAAGCAATAGCTCATGACAGAGCTATTGCTTTTATAAAACGGTTACCAAGAATGGCAAAAAGAAAGTAATAGATGCATTACAATTTGATTGTATTATTTTATCAATAGACATTATTTTATGAATCCAAAAAGTAGTCGCACCTGGCTGCCTGTACATAGTGCATGGCGGTGGCTATGCTATACATCACAGGCTAGCATTTTGACTATTTATTTATATTTATTTACACGTTGCCATTTATTGTGCAGCCACTGAAAAACTGTCCAGTGTCAGTAGATTGACTTTGGTAACTGATTGTACTAGGCTTGCATTTTTTGCAAGGTGGAGATGCATTTGTGGAGTATATTGCTCCAATTTCTCCGGTCGCCTTGTGGCCACTCACCGGTCGCCTTGTGGCCACTCACTGCCATAATCTCTCTCGTTTCAAGACCTGCGTCTTTAACTGTCAGACAGTTTGCTTTCCAACGTTAATTTCAAACGTTACTTGGTCACGGAGTGATATGGTATATACTGTATCATATCGACGTCATGGCTGTTGTATACGCTCATTCCGTTACTATGAACCAATCAGATCACTTGATTTGAGCTACCTGTTGTAGCTTGTGGTTAACACGCTAAGGTTATGTCTTCGCTTTATGGTCTTGGACACAGCTATCCCTACATCCGAGAGCAGTCTCGATTTGTTTTACATTTAGAAAAATATTCTTTGGTCATCTGCTACAATGGTCTATAATATATATCCAGTTTCATTTGGATTATCATATAGATTATCACATTACCAGATGAATGACCCCATAAAAGTTGAGCTGATCACATAACAGGATCGTATTTGGAGGATTGCAATTGTATCTCATCTGCTCAGAGGAATATTCATAAGTTTTCTGAACTTCACCAGTTCTGCTGACTACGCAGTCCAAGCCTTTTAGAGAGGCATGATTACTAAGTGTCTTCTTCAAAATCACACATTGAGTACAAGCCTAAAATTAAATACACAATGAACAGGAAATAGAACAGTGATTATGTCGAAGAGATGAATCCAATTACACAGTATGTACTTTTAACATTATGTACTTTTTACCACGATATTGACAAGTCCCCTCATATTCACGTATGGCCAAATTGTCCCCCCTTAATGACGGACTTGCTATTCTGCAGAAGCCAGTGAGCCACCACTCAGCATGTTAAACAGAAAGCCCTGTGTTAGAGCGCTCATCAATGTCAGTGAGACAGTCAATAAAATCGACATGGAGGAATGATTTACATGACCAGAAACCATTTCTTTGATTTATAGAAGACAGTTCTTCTATAAATCAATGGACGATTTCATGCAAGTAATGCATGCAATTAATTCAAATGTCTGTATTTTGCCAGGGCTGGACTGGTAATCAGGTGTACCAGGCATTTGCCCGATGGGCCAACGCACCTTGGGGCCATTATAATTTCAATTATTTATGAAATATTTAAAAAAGTGTCAACGGCCAGCCCATAAAGCAGGGACAGCAGCCCATTGGTTTATTTTCTATACTGACACTGGGCTGGCCCAATCACATCTCACTATCCCCCACTCTATCCCCCTGCGTGTGCCCTCTGTTTCTTGTGTCAGAAGCATGTAAATTATGTAATTTCACTATAACAACATACAAGGATCTAACTCTTACTCCTTTATGAACATTCATATAAAACAAAAAGGTGATCTATTAACTGTGTAAACCTTATGCAATATTCATCGTTAATATTAGGAGACTTGAAATCTATATGAACTGAATAGTATCAAATGAAATAAGATGGAACAGCTCCATGCACTAATTTAATAAATAACTATTTGGTCATTACCAGTATACCACTATGTAGGTATACAATATATGCAACTGTCTATCTACATTGTTCTAGATTAAAGATACCAGTACTGTGACAATTTAACTCAATCAATTATCATTCTCACCTTTCTCTGTCTCCCCCTCTGACTCTTTTAATGGTTGCCTTGTTTGAGGGGGAGATATTTGCTACTGGTTTGGAGTTCACAGGCAACATTTTGACTTACTTACTTACTATACTTGTAGGCTATACTTAAATGTTATTATATAATTTGAAATGATAATGTGACTTCTAGCAGAGCTTTTTCTTTGACAATTACTTGTACTTCTACTTGAGTATGGAGATTGTGAACTCCACAGTCAGCTCTGATCACCAGGGAGTCAGTCAAGAGCGAGTCAGCACATGCACACTTACTACTCAGCTTTGTAGTGGTTTGGGGGAATAGTACAGTAGGTACGCATATTTAAGAGGACGACAAAGATGATGTACTGGGGTGTGGTATCCGACTGATTGTGGTGGGCCGCCTGGGCCAAAAATGCCAGTGCCAATTTAATGTCCCAGTCCAGCCCTGTGTATTGCATTTATGTATTCCATACATTTCTCTGGTTAAACATCTTAACATGCTTGTTTACTTCAAGATAGATATGCCTACAGTACACACTTAGCTGTTCTGTCATGTTTCCTAGATTACCCTCATATACTGTACTGTAAGGTCCTTGAAAAGGCTAACACTGGTCTGAATATTTAGTGTTATCAAAAATCAATTAAAATAACCCCACGCCAAACAACTAGAACATTTTCAGTGGGATACAAACTGCAGTTTCGACCTTGATTTTATTATTTTACTTTAATGGGAATGTTGTAGGAAAGGATTGGTGGGTACAGTGCAGTATATCTAATTCCCCCCAATACATGGTTACTGACTTACTATAATAAATCTTCAACTTGAAGATTTGTTTACCAATGTTTACCAATGAATATAATATGTGACACAAATCATTTGAGAGAGAAAATGTTGACTTTATTGCCTTATTTATTCAGAATATAAAGTGATACAGGTTTCAAAGGGTGACAGAGTGACCCGGAAAACAGAATGACCCTATCTTATCCAAAGTATTGATTCATCTAACAGTGAATATTTCCGTAAACAGCATGATGACCTATACCTGCCTACTTTTGCTAAGTAAAAGAACATTCTAAACACCTAAAACAGCCCACGTATAGAGAGTGTAGAGTGTTACTGTAGTCTATTGCGTGGGTGAGTGTAAATGCAGATGTAACGTGGGGTCAATGATACTGGGAAATTTGTTTCTTTGCAAAATATGTACAGTATATTGAAAGTCTTCATTTGCACCGTGACAGGTAGGCCAGAGTGATGAAAAATCTTTATCTCAAAGGATTATCTCAATATGAAAATGAGAAATTGGCAATGCTGAGTTGGAATGACATATTGACTCTGAAAACTGCCTGTGAATATTTTGAGGCACAGTGAATGGCATGAATTTAGAGCCATAATCTAAATTCATGCCATTCACTGACATTATGGATTTAATTTTCAGTACCGATGTTAAGACTGTAAGTAGGTTGGTAAAGTTAGTAAAGACTTTAAAGAAAGTCTTTAAAGAAAGTAATACAGCACCCAATTTTCTAGGTAGGTATAGCAAGTTGCTCTTCTAGTTTGAACAAGGAAAAAAATACTTCCTGGTATACTCTTACTGGATACTGTATAATCTCTCTCTCTCTCTCTCTTATGCAGGATTTTTTCTTGCACATTGCCACCTGCTCGCTGTCGATTTGTGTCCATATGAGAGGGCCTATTTCAATAATCCGAAGGAGAGACACGAAAGAGTACGAGAAGATATGACCAGCAGAAAAAGAGAAAAACATTGAATGATACAGAAAAATGCCCCAGTAATCTTTGAGAAAGCACTAAGCATAAGAAGAGTAGCTATTGTAGCTTTGTCACAGAGGATGTATGTAAAGCTAGAACTGAGAAGCAACAGACACTTAGAGAGCTGTAGCCATAGAGATTTGTTTTGCTACTCTACTGTATATTGTTCACCGCGGGTCAATCTATACACCTGGTTCACAATGAATGTAAATTAATTCATTTATATTTCTCATTGTCTCAACATAGTTCGATTTTGGCCCAAAGCTCCTCTTAAGAAACAGCTCTGTTTTTGTTTGCCGTGTGAATGAATACTCCTATACGTAAGGAGAAAGTTTGGCATCTTTTGATTCAGAGCCCTGTGCTCTTGTTTTAGTATTCGGACAGAGCATTCTGCTGCTCCATTTGTAGCAGGGTGGCAGGCAGGAATAAGTGTGTGTTTAATGCTATTGGCCTAAGAGAATTAAATCCATTATTGTTGTGGTTCTACTTCTACCTCAATGCACTTTCAGTGACTATCAATCAGTATAGTGTATGTGTTCCCTTTCACGAAAGGCTGTTTTGGGAGAATTTCTAACTGCCATACATGTATCACACTGCCTGACTTTGTCCATTTCTGGCCACCACATATGGAGGGTGAAGAAAATTGACTGTTACTCTGTCCCCCTTTGTCTCCCAGGCAACATCTATGGTTTGTAAGCAATGCTGTACTTATATGTAGTAAAGTAGAGCCAGTCTCCTGAGCTCTCAGGTTACTGCCCATTTAATTGGGGTAAACAGGAGAGTGCATCTGCATGGTCAGTTGAGCTCAATATCAATATAATTTCGGTTGTCTGATTAAATAATCACCCAACACTGCATTCTGGTAGCAGATATGGATGGCACAGCTTATGTGGGGCCAGAAATAGACAAAAGTGGCTTATGTAGATTTGGAAAGCCTCCTTACATTGGGAGGTCCGTTTGTTAGTCTGGCCTCAAGGCCTTTGAACAGTTAAAGATACAGACGTATTAGTGGGTCTGGTTGCCTCCGCTATTGCTTTTAGTTTCTTCTCTGTGGGTGAAGTCCTTGTGCATCCATCTAATTATTCAACACTGCCCTGTGGGAGATTGCATTTAGATTGCTTGGTGCTCCAACCAAGGGTGCTCATGTTCGTCCAGTGTCTGAACATGAGCACCCTTGGTTTCGTATATGATCAGTGTGTCGCCCCCTATACACCCACTCATTTCAAAGCCAACGTGTGGCTTTGAAATGAAACAAAACATTTCCCCAAATAAAATGTTGTTCTCGTATTGCAATATCTACAGAATCGCAATACACATCGTATCGGAGGTCAAAAATCGTTGTCCCTAGTGTATAGTATACTCCGGCTGCTGGTGGGCAAGGGTCTAATGTTGAGAACATTTCAAATACTAATTTTGCCAGGTTAAGGAATAAGGCTCTTCCTCTGAGCTGCTGTTCCCTGTGTACCTGGATGTTGGATGTCTTTGTTCATCTTGGGCAATGGTACTATGGGGTGGCCCATTTGTAGTGTTGTATCTTTGAGATTATGCCCTCCTGGTCCATCCTTATCCAACTCTTTCCCTACTCACTCTTGTAAAGTACTGGGAACTGGGTAGGTTTTGTGGAATTTGGGGTTTTCCCTAGGCTTAATCCCTACTTTTAACTCCTAACTTCCAGTCCAGTTCAGCTCTTTAAAAATCGAGTGTTTTTGCCCAAACTCTTTTCTAAAGTCAGGAGGTGTGCCTCCACCACCAGTTGAACGTGTTTTAACCAGTCTTCCCAATAAAGCTGGTTTATCACCCTTTTGGCTGTTGGTTCAAATCCTCTGACTTTAGCCATCCAACTTTACTTTAAAGGGACAATCTAACATATTGATCCCCGTGTATACATATAGCACCCCTCAAAACACAAAAGTCACCCCGATTATTGCAAACTCAGTTGCTTTGTTTGAGAACAGCTTGAAAACTGTGCGGGCGGGGTCGGGGGAATTTCAGAGAGACCGGGGGAGCAAGCTGGGGTGAGCGAGACTAAATGCAACGCGAGTGTTCAGGGGTTGCTTGCGTCCTCGTGTTTAAAAACCAAAACAGCGTTGTTTCTTTAACGTCTACAATACAATCTCCAATTACCCCCTTATCCTTGACGTGGGGATCAGTGTGATCAGTCACTGACTTAATAAAAGGAAAATATTCCAAGCTGGCCTTGCTACAGGCAACACTTGGAGCATACATAAAATGTTTAATTTTAAATCTACACTTCTGGGAACTGTGGTTTTTTACTTTAGAATAAAGGGTGCCGGTAGCTCCCTGCCGTCCTTGAAAATTGCGCGACGAGGGGTCGGCCTTCTCTCTGTTGTTCTTCCTAAGAGTAACCCCTGATGCTGCTTTACTGACAGCTGTCTGCGTTTTTCTCAGCTGGCTCCATGGTAATTGCGGCATGCATGCAACTTTGAATATTACAATTAGGTCATTTAGCAGACGCTTTTATCCAAAGTGACTTACAATTACATGGTGCTATTAGAAGGAGCAGATAGGGGTTAGGCATCTTGCTCAAGGATGCTTACAGGTAGACCAAGTCTGGGGACCCCACAACCTTCCGGCTGGGAGTCCAACAACTAGACCACTAGACTGTCCTGCCCCCATATATCAATGAGTAACTTTCCTGGGTAACTTCGTCTTGGATCCGGCAGACAGTGTTATGGACAAATAAATGCATTTCTGTTTACAGAGTCCAAGTACGGATAAATCGCTTTTCTTGTTTAAATTTGAATTTATATTAACGAATGTGCTATATATTTTCATGCATCTCCTAATTTTCTGGTGATAACTTTGGACCCAAATCTCAGAACAGCTGGCTACGGAAAGAAGAATTGCACAGCTCTTTCTCACTATCTCTACCACACTGATTCTCCCTTACTCACAGCTGTAATCGTTTTCTGACAGGCCTCGAGAGGCTGTCTGAACACAGCAACACACACACACACACACACACACACACACACACAAACACGTCCAGCCCACTAGGCTATCCTACAATTGCTTACACACTAAAACTGGTACTTGTGGCACAATCAGTGAAACTATTAACTCTCGTGGCCTATCTATTAACCGGGTATGTTAACCATAAGCACATTCTCTGCTTTACACTCAGTTAGCAGGACTAAAAATCTCTTTTTGCAAAACACAGTTCTCTACATTAGACACATCATTCAAAACCTAAATCCATGTGTTTATTTTGGACACCATTCAAATGCCACACACATTTACCAATTACCCAAACCCAGTCCTCACAGGGGAAAACAATTATGTGTAAAATTTGCTGTCAGTTCTGTCCTCCTTGTCTGTGGGAGACAGGCGATTAATAAATGGCCCACACCTGTTCCCAATCCCTAAGTCCTGTGAACCACACCTCCAAATGTTCCCTCCCACGCCCAGACAGAGCTAAACCACACCCCCACAGCACATTTACAGTATTGTCCTGCGAATGAGGTCTAGTTGGGTTGCACTCATAACCCAGGTTCAATCATGAGTCATACTGAATATTGTTAGAATTGTTTTTTTGTTTTCCTTATCAGTGCAATTACTGTATGAGTTTTGCCAAACTAGATAAGATTTATGCATCTTCATCTCTTCATATGTAGACTGTGCCAGTCTGGACAATGGATGAAATGATCTGTTATTGTATACGAACTTAATGAACAAATTCAAAACTGTAACCTTTCTGTGCTGCATGTTGCTCCATTGTTTTCCAACACAGTAGAGGTCCCCTGAGGTCTCCTTTATGCTCTGACAGGTAATTGAAAAGTTTATCCAATTGACTTTGAGCAGGTGTGGCGTGAGTGAGACCAATTGGTAATGAGAGTTTGGCATTTGAAGGCCAGTGTTTTCCATGTGAACGAACAAGGCTATATTATAAAAATTGTGTTAAATGATAAGATTTTGTTTTGAGTTTTTAGAATGGCTATGTGAGTGAAAACAAAGGAGTTTTGTCTTTGTTGTTGCATGTAGATTGTAAAGGAACACTTTTTCTACTACCCAGATCTGTATGTATTAAAGCATTATGTGATCTAGACTTGTGTGTACTGTATTATTTAGATGTACTATTTTTTGAATGTGCTGGGTGTAATGCTATTGAAAAAAAACAGGTGAGTGAGTGAGTGAGAGTGAATGAGTGAAAAAGAGAGCAGAGTTTTGGTGCCCCCCAGTGGCGGACACAGCCAAATATAATTTAACATTTAGTAGCCTACTATCACCTGTAAAATATATATACCGGTAAATAAATTACCGTGAACGTAGGCCTACAACGCATTTAGCAATCTCTTTTGTGCAATGGCCCCAAATGTTACAATACCATCTAATGTTAGAAAGATGTGGGGGTTCTCAACCGTTTTTTATAGTTAGAATAAAAGACACAAACCAGAAAGCAACAATATTAAGTTAAGTGAAATATTCTTGGCCTGACCTGCTTTGCTTTTTCTCTGTTCCACTATTCTGTTCTATTCTGCAGTGTTCACTTCTGTGATGGATCAACATATAGGCCTATTCTAATGAGAAGTAAAACGGTATTATTCATTAAACGATATATAGCATCTCACAACGTAACCGTGTAGAATAAATATATGATCTCCTGTACACTGCTCAATATGTAGAGACACAGCAGTGCATCTTCACGCTGCAGCCCGACCGTCGGCTGGGAGCTGACAGCGGTGACAACGCGCCTGCGCAGTGCATCCAGGGGCTCGGCGGCGTTCGGTGCTGAAGTTGGGCGGATGGCAGAAAAACAGCTGCGATGGACATTTCACTACAGGATTCCCATTTACGATGTCATTAAATAAGCATCGAGCCAACGTGCATCCAAATCTATCACCCTGCGACACTGACAGCATAAGAAAAGGGGGTAAGATGATGATTATTCTCTGCAAATGCTCCACACAGTTCGCTAGCTGCGGCTGGCTAGCTGACGTTAGCACGGGGCTAGCCGCTGCTCCTCTCGCAGCGAGAGATAGCAGATCTTGGACTGCTTGCTAGGCTAGCGAGAGGAAAGTGGGTGGTGTTTGATTTTTTTTTTTTGTTTTTAAAATGTCTTTGTGACAGTCAACCCGACGCAGTCCTCTTATAATATCACATCATATCCCACTGTCTTTTGGCGTTAAATCGTCTCGCTAAATCGCCTAACCTGCAATGACTGGTTGAGATGCTTCAGATCAGACAGCTGCATGAGAAACCATTCAAAACACCCAGGCAGCTGATAGCCAGCTTAGCTACTACACACAGCTGTATTCGATGAGCCAGCCTACTTTTATCTAAGAATAATATGCATCGGCCTTCCGACATGTGTAACACATTTAATGCTGCAATAACTTGCATCGCAAATTGGGTAGTCAACTTACTTCACTTTCCATCTTGCCGGCGCTCCCGTTGATTCTACCCTTTCACCTGCTGTTAAACATTAGAACAGGACCATGCAGCCCACAGCTCCGAGAACGCCCACATTGCAGTGAGTCCCCTGTGGAAGATTTGTGTTGAGCCAGTGAATGCCAGTGGATCAGTGAATCTTAAGCTGTCCATTTTAGTTGTGGTCTTGTGGTCACCAGCTATAGTAATATATAGAATTACAATCGATTGTGTTAGGAATCTAGTTTTTGCAAGATTTAATCTAAATATAATTGTCAGTTTCCTTGTTGGAAATGTGTCCAAATTCTTTAAAGATGGAAATGTGTTCCAATCACATTCAAAATGTCATAGCCTAGCCTATAACAACCCTAGTCCTTAAACTGTATTTTCTTTTATGACATGCAAGCACACTGGCTTTTGATCAACTTTGCATTTTATTCAGTGAAAGTTCTAATATACACAAAATAATGTATAATTTGCATGTTTTTGTAACATGTTTTATTTTACATCAAATATAAACTGGCAGCATACCCTTTTGCTGTTGAGGGAATTCAGCTCCTTCTCCTTTTTCTTTCTTTCCATAAAACAACAACTGAAATTCAATAATAATCCATAGAGAGAGTGAGGGAGAAAGAAAATGTTTTGCATGACAGTGACACATCAGGTTGAAAACACCAAGTGGTATTTAAAACAACTTGTTATGCAGAAAAACATTTGTTTTTTAACTACAAACTACAAACTTGCCCAAGCAGGTATTGATGTGTGGAATATTGCTTCAAGCTCTGGTAAATGAATATGGAGTCTGCAATCTTTATGCACTGTGCCCAATTCCTTCGGGGTTTAAGTAGAACTGAGTGTATCAGACTGTGTTCGGCCTTTGTTCAGTATTACCAAACTCATAGGCAAATATATTTCCATAATAGGTGTAGTGCAGCTACAAGCACTTTTACTTTAGGTAATTTTTGCGACAGCTATGGTAAATGATCACTTTGACCAAACCAAACACCATATGGGACCATGTGGGCCAATGGGAAACCCATTTAGTTCCACCTATCTTCTATGGTTTACCAACCACTGCTGTTTGAGGTAAAACCAGAGACATTATAGTACAGACAGACCACTTATAGAATCATGAATATAACTCTATGGGAGAAGTCTGTAATGCCAAAGATGGTGGTTGTATGCACATATCACGCCCCTCCAAAGAGCCAATCGTCTGCCCGAATGAAACATATTAAGCCAGTCATGGGGTTGTGCTGACCTTGCGCATGTGTAGTATAAGTATAACCTGTGGGGAAAAAAAGCTTTTTAAACCTTATTTTGGGGCAAAGTCACCAAACTTTTAAAGTTGTTTTTTTTTAATCAGATTTGAATGGCGATTCTATAAATGCAGTTGTTATGTCCCGGTGACCATTGAAAGTGCAGTTATGACTCTCTCCCTATTAATTTAGACAGGGGCCTGGTCTTGTTAGCCCGAAATAACTGCCCGCGGGTGTTTCCAAGATGGCTGCTGAGTGGCCACTACCACACTACTACCTGTGCATGCTGATGTACATTTTCCTGGAATGTCGCACCCAGATGCCTCTAATGATACAGTATTCATGCAATTTTAAATATGTTTCAAGGTGTATAAAATGAACATGCTATTACTTCACAAATCCTGTGGGTGACACTTGTAAACTAACAAGTGTGTTATACTTCAGAAGTTAAGTCTACACGAAAGTGGATTAACTTCCCACTTTGGTTTTCACATTTGTTTAAATATTGCGTTGTCACACATGATGTACTTTCAAAACATTATGTCTCAGGGAATCTCCAGTATAGTGATATTATTATGCCGTGGGTCAAGTATCAACATATTTTCAACATGTTATGGTGATTCCCACCCCTATTAGTCAGTACGTAAATTCATTATGTTAAAATGAGTTGATGATTCCGCCTTTTGCAGACCAAGACCATTTTCTGTACAGTAACAATTACAATGGGTAATGAAGCCATTCTGATTTCATGTTTTTGATATTTCCCTTTTGCATTTCAGATGCTGTGGCTAACAGGAGAAAGCAACAAGTGAAAGAAACAAGGAGAGGAAATTGCACTTTGCCTCAGCATTCCAGCCCCTTTTTATGTCAGTTGGTCAGGGATGGTGAAACCAATATTCACTCTTTCCTGCAGTGAAAAAGACGTCCTTGCCTCACCCTTTGTATTGAGCAAGCCAAACAGCCTGACAGCCAAACAGACATTCAACCAACCGAGCAGTCAGTCCGTCAGTCAACCAGCCTGTTGTCATCCAGCAACCTATTACCTCAGCACCATGACTGCTGTGTCTTTAGGAAGTCATTAATTCTCATGGTAGGTTACATTTATGTTATTCTGATGTAGTTGTTGTGGTCGAACAACTTGACAATGATGCATCTCATGTCCCCTTACTTTCAGTTCTTATTCAAATGAGATTGTAATTAAGAGTGGACACCACATGTGCATGGTGATGCCATCTATTGCATAAAATAGGTTTGAAGGAAAGTAACATTACAAAACAACAAACAGTATACATAGTTATTTTGGATTACATATTGTCCCTTATTCCTATGGAAACACTGATTCTTGATTCAAATATATCATTATTTGGCATATCAATATCACGCATTATAAATCCTTGGTGGGTAATTTTGAACACAAATGTAGCAATGGTTCTTTCCCTTTATAGGTCAGTTCAGTTTAAACCCAAGGTAGTGGACTATGCAAGTCTTGAGGTTGTGGGTTTTATTGTTAATTATCTTTCTGGAAATGAAGTCTCCATGTTGTCATCAGTGGTTTATGGTTCTGAAAATTGTGAAAGGACTGAAAATACATAAAATTCCTATAAATGTTTTTACATCAGTGGCTAGGTTCAAAACCAAATAATGGTATCACAGTTATTGCGTTACCATAAGTGATAGGGTTATATTGAAAGTTATTTCAGAACAGAACAAAGTTCATAATTAAATCAACCCTTTCACACCCACAACCCGAATTAGACTCGTGGTAGTGAATGTGAATGCAACCAATGTTACCCCGTTCCCACAGACACAGGTTCACAACCTTGTAAGACTGTTGTGGTCTGTCACCATAAAAATATAATGATATATGATGGCAGGATAGGTTAGTGGTTAGAGTTGCCCAGCCAAAAGGTACTGGGTTCAATCCCTGACATGCTCGGCCTATCTGTAAGCATCCTGCTTGCCTGCTCCTTAATACCTAATAAAAATTAAAAAAAAATCGTACATAGTTGTCGAACCAACAGTATGCATTGGTTTATCTGCAACAAATCACTTCCTAAAACATAACGGCCTGATTATGATATCGCCTAGTGTTGTAGCTGGTGTGTTCCCCGCCCAGGAACTATGGCTTTTCAAACAGCTCATCACAAAAGTTGTCAAATGACATGAAGGCAGGAAACGGTGGTGGTTGAAGGCCCCGGCACTCATCTGGATGATACACCAGAGTAGAGTTAAACTGGATGTGGCCATAACAAATGTAACAAAACACATTACAAATGTGTACTGATAAGAGAGCTGAGTCAACTATGCGGGCTTCATTCTAATTATAGAGATCTATCAGTTAGATATACAGAGGAACATTAAGAGACATCGTAATGTTTGTTCTGGCAATGTGAGCACAGTACTGTCAGCTTTGAAAGTGCTAGTTATTAAATGTTTACCGATTTAAACATCCACCTAATGCATGTCTTAGTACTCTCGTCAGAAAAATGTGAATCACCTAAAGAAGGGAGATGAGGATTCACAAAAATGGACACTTTTCACAGATGTATTCTAGCAAGGTAAACCGCTACAAAAACTGCCAGTTTGTACTAGAAACTCTCAAACAATAAAGTCGTAAGCTATTTAAACGTGTAAACAAACGCAATCTACACAACGATACGTCATCTGAAAGCTGAGACTCAGCTTTCTTGCTGTCTGACCAGCAAGATCAATTCAACAGTAATTGTGCAGGGTCACCAGGTTTCTAAGACAACGCACATACAATGTATGTATGTTTGTACAAAATTCAGCAGCTACCCAACTGTTTGACAAGAAGCAGCAGCAGTGCCCAACCCAAAAGTGCATACATGAGTAAATGCTGCAGTCTGCATTAGGGCTGTGCTAAAAAATCGATATATCGCAATATTTCTTTTTGCGATATACTACAATGATTTCCAGCTAAAAAAATTAGATTCTATAAAAAAAAAATATATATATTTTTTTTTTAACGTTCACGTTTTAAACGGTGTGTGAATTACAACCTCCGTTCCTATAGATGTCGCAGTACGGCTAGTTGCCTAGGATTGATGGCCACCATTTCTGGTAGAGTGAAATTTGGATGCAACCTGACGGACGCAGCTGACAAAATTACAGCGGCTTCTTAAAAATATACAGCCGATGTGTGGTATTTCAGCTCTGTTTTTACATTTTCAGTGAACTATGTGGAATATCGCAATATATCGCAATATGTATTGTATCGCAATATGTATTGTATCGCAATGTATCGTGATGTAATTGTATTGTGAGCCATGTATCGTGATGCGAATCGTATCGTGAAGTCCTTCCCAATACCCACCCCTAGTCTGCATATAGTTCCTATTTTTATGTAGGTCTTCTGCAATGATCAATGAACCACTCATAACATTGTCATTTTCTATTTCAGTTGTCATTTTCTGAACAGCAGATAAATGCTTATTCCAGTTTACTGTGTAAAATGAATAAAAAATATTTGTAATCTAAAAGTACACAAATTTACAACAAAATTACAAAGAAAAATGTTAAATTGTTAGTATGGACATAAACATTTATATAATGAGCAGCATATTTAAAATACTCATCGTCATTTTACATACATTTGTATGTAATTTAAGAAAACCAAAAAATACTGTATAAAAAAAGTAATTTTATGTACAAAAATTAGAAATGTAAATTGTCATTATCGTCATAACTTAAAATAACAGTTGTGGTGTTAATTTACAGATATTTTTTTTTGTATACAATACAAAAAAATATACAGAGTGTATATACAATATACAGAGTTTTGTATACAAGTTAAAACAAAAACAAAAAATACTGTTTAAATTGAGTTATTTTCTATAAAAGACTTTCTTTTTTTTTAACAGTGTACTTCCCTCTTTCCCAGGACTCCCTCTTATTCCTGTTCGCTCTCTCTCCATTGTTATTTTTTTTATTTGTGTTTCCACACCATATTTGCATGTTCTTTCACTGCAGCCTCCTCCTCCAGTGGTAGAACAAAGCCGTACCTCACCGCCGTTTGCATCCGGCCGCCTGTTCTTGCATGCTGACTGCCTAGACTCTGAATAACTGATGGCCACTCTAGTGGTCATGTGACTACGTTTGCATATCAGGCAGGTTGACTGATCCTAACCGACTATGTATCATTATGGTAGTAAACGCGGTGCACACAGTATGTTTGTTATGACGAGGATACAGTAGAGGTGGGGGTCCATCCCTTTCCATACAGTATTTATTTATTTTTAATTTTGCAAGTGATCAATGTTGGAGTAAACCATGACTTTGGAGGTAAGTTTTGTTTGATTAGATACATTATGATCTTACAGGGTCTAAACTAAGCTTAACTAGTGTGTTTTCTATACTACAGTACCTACCATTTTGGTATAAAGTAAAATAGCAAGAATGAATGAGTAGACCTATTTAACTGGATTTGGCCTATAGTGAACTCTACTTGGTGTTTTCGGTAACACAAGTTTTCTGAATGATGAAATCACCCAAGATATTAAATGTCCCTTTTGGTAGCAGTCAGATGCCATGCACTGTCTGTGAGTACAGAGTGTCAAGGATGCCCATTTAGGTCCATAGATTTTCTTGGATCATATTTTTTTTTATTTTTTAACTTTAATAAAGCATTTAAAGCATGTTTTTTCAGTAGGTTCCTTGTGTGAGACTGATGAAAGGGGTCAGATAACAATAAGCTTGTCAAAGCCTTTTTTGCGGCTTTTCGTGAGTGCTTATTGCTAGTGTAAATACTTGTAGTTTGCAAGAGGTAGAGCACAAGGCAGAGCGAGCTAAAACATTACATCAGGAAGAAAGTATGCATATATGAGTAGAAGTAGGATTTCAACCATCCTGTCAACGCTATGATCTACATTGTAAGTGTTATCACCACTTTCACCTCTACAAAGCTTGGGGGAGGGGGGGCAACCTTGTGGATCATTGGTGTGTTCTGTGTCTGTCAATGAAATCTAAGCATTTTAGTGTCTTGTCCTGTGTAATATGGTGTCTTGTGCCAGTTGGCGGCTTATGTGTGCTTTCTGGGCCTCACCTAGACACTTTATGACCTCTATACAAGATTTTGAATTTGGTAAAAACTCTGTGAATGGTACTTTAAATTAAAAACCTTTCATCCATGCTGTTTAATAATGTTGTTTCAATATGTTGGGTTTAAATGCTATAGGCTAGGCAACATTTCCACAAACGTCTTAGTGATAGAGGTGATACTGGGGTAGACAAAACAATGGGCCTCTAACAGTACAGTAACGCTAAAGTACACTAAAGGACACTACAGACCATTAAACCCACCTACTGGCACAGGACACACATTATACTGGGAAGAAACAAAACTTCACCAGGCCCGAGACCGCTCACAACAGAAGTGTGTTGACATTCGTCTCGTCCTCTCCAACTGCACTCCACACATAGGGGAAATAAAATGGCACACAGGAACCTAGACATTTGCCCTATATATGACACTGTTCTGTTTTATCTATTGGACAAATGCCACAGAGTTGTCTGGCTTTTGCTTAGCTGTTGCATTTCCTTGCTGGCTTCCTCAAATAACTTTGCACATTGTGTGCTTTCGTTGCTTTGTACTACTACAGTCATGTGTTGACCTCTAGTACAATTACAGGGGTTGTTGTAACTCTGTATATGTGACTGTATATTAACTTTAGAGGTGTTGACATGGTATTGTTGCAGGGATCCAAGGCCACATACATACTAGCACAGGTACATTTTTACTCAAACTGCGTTTTTGACATACGCAGCTCCTCTGAGTCATTTCCACGTCATTTCACACTTCTGCTCCGCTAAGGCAAGCAGACAGACGATGAGGTAAAACCTAAAACTAATCTAATTTGCTAACTTAAAAGTAACCAACGACTGTAAAGTCGCAAAACCGGTGGAAAATACGCACTGTAATACATGCCAGAGCAAATAAGGTGACATATTGGAGCTCTATAAAAAAACATTATCCATCATCTGAGGATGCAAAACAGTTGGAAAAACATCCTCAAAAAAGGACTGCATTACGAAGATTATTATTATTATTATTATTAGTATTATTATTGTACATTTGGTATAGTATTTGCATTGTCGTAATTTTACCCTTTCTCACCAAAGAACGCGATGCGATTGTACCCTTTCTGCATTGCTTGTTTTACTTAACATTTTTGCTTGTTTGCAATAATAGAAAATGATCATACAAAGACAATCTTGTTATAAGTTTAAAAAGACAATAAATAAAATACAGTGAATGTGTCTGGTCTAATTATTATTATTTATTTTTTTACTTTGATACATACATTATTATACTAGATTACACGTTTACAGTAAAAATAGAAATCCAATATATTGTTATCGTATGCCTATATTTTCTTTTTACCATCTTTGTCGCCAAAGTAAGTGATGGCATAGTTGTTCGCTAAAGGTGAGTGGAAAGTTCCTGGAGTCTGGACAAAAAAATCTTCACATTATTCTTCAAGAAGCATTTAATTGTTTCGAAAACTAGAGATGCACCAGTCAACCGGCCATCAGTCTGAATCTTTTTTTTGTTAATTTCGGCCGATATGTGTTCCAGAAATATGCTAAATGCACAGTCTGTAATGCCTGCAAAGGAAAAGCTAATTGTGGAGGAACGACAGCGAAGACGCCCTTTTTACACCGCGTTTTCAATGCAGGAATATTGCGCCTTCATTTGCCTCACCGTTCTGTGTAAAAGGTACGGAAGCCGAGTTTTTTTTTCTGCCTCTGTGCAACAGCCGGCATGGCGGAAGAGGGGTATGATGTTTTGAAAAAGCTTTGCACCAGGGTCATGTATTCGCAAGCACGGCGGTATTATTTCATGAATGAAGGACTTTAGCAGATGTGTGTTAACCATACTCGGGTAGATTGGTTTTATATTTGAGCGTCAATATAATTTTTTTTAAATTCAACACAGAGCAAATCAATTGGAATAATATTTCTTATCTCACTGAAAAGAGTAAGCTACATGGCTTATTTTTTATCAATCTGTCCTGTTGAACGGACCCGCCTTGTAAAAGGGTAAAAAGGCACACAACACAAGTGCTGGCGTCTTAGGGACTAAAAAGAAAGTACATTTAAGCTTTACAACGAAAAGCTGAACTGGCCGGTCAGGCTTTTAAATAAAAAAAAAAGGTAATAGGAATCGGCCAAGAAAAACACAATCGGTTCATCCTTACAGATAACTACCATCACCATCTCGCCCAGTGCTAATCAAAAAACGCTGTTCCTTGTATGGGCAGCAGCGAGCTTGGTCCAGTCTTATGCTCCCCGCCAAAATCCTCCTTTGCTGCCAAAATAGTATTGTCATGTGATCATGTACTCTTGCATGTGACATCAGCGTTTCTTAAAACTCAGTTTTCAGATTTATCCACTTGGGAGAGCGGTATTGAAAAGCTCTGGTTTCACTTCTGGAAAACGCCGGATTAGTATGGATGGAAGGCCAAAACGGAGAGATAAAGATGCATTTTCAAATGAAACCATGTAG
Organism: Percopsis transmontana; assembly: GCA_025447815.1. Taxonomy (NCBI): domain Eukaryota; kingdom Metazoa; phylum Chordata; class Actinopteri; order Percopsiformes; family Percopsidae; genus Percopsis; species Percopsis transmontana. The sequence continues at coordinate 1,804,673 of JAOEHI010000007.1, read as the reverse complement.
TATGGACAGGGCCCATGAATGCTGCATTATGTCCTCTTAAAATATACTAATTTGTTATACACTAATGTTGTTGGCCGCTGTAGTATAATACAGCAATATACTGTATATTCTGAGATGTGATTGACTGGTCTACTGTAGTCCTACATGATCAGTTGTATTTGGCTGTTGTTGGTAAAACATGGTAAAACATTCATTTAGTTTATCGATGCATACAGTACAATTTGCAACACATTGAAACGCAGTGTGTCTACAAATAAATAATTCAGGACTAATGGATCTTTGTCAGTTTTCTTTATTTTTCTTGAATTCAAAGCATACCACAGCCTCTGGTTTGGGAAAAGCCTTCCGTTTTCCACGCTGTAATCAAACAAATCGTCATATAATATCGTCATATATTTTTCCTCTTACACCGGACAGCAGCTGTGTGTGTTTTATATTCGCAGAGCACACGTCTGATCATGTGCATGGTGTGTGTGTGTGTGTGTGTGTGTGTGTGAGCGTGCAACTTTTCTAGTTGCAGCACAAACTAAAAGGTCTCTCACAGTGAACAAAGACAGGCTACTTGGCTCGCCGCCAAACAGACTTATTCTTCAGTGTGTGTGTATTACGGCTATTTTGAGACAGTAGTGCGTTGTTATTCACTTAATGGTTATTTCATGTTAAGACCTCTCTCTCTCTTCCCCCCCCACCCCGTGTGTCTGTCTGTGTGTTCGGCAGCCCCGGAGTCTGAGTGGAGTGGACATGAGAAAAAGGCAGGCGGCACACATTGAGGGCCCCCCTCGGGCCCCTGGACAGCCCCGACCAAACACCTGTTGCCTCTGCTGGTGCGGCTGCTGTAAATGTCTCTGGTAAGCAGCTCTTCCTGGAAGGTGCCTTTCTTTCTTTCAGCTAGCAAACTAGCTAATTTGCTTTGAGGGCGTTTCAAGCCGTTTGGATTGAGAGAGTTTTACTAGACTTTCTCTGTCTGCCGCTTCTCTTACTGCTTATTCTGTTTACTCCACCTGCATATTTATAATGACAAATTAGAAAAAAAGTGCATGGCGGCCCTGGGGGTTACTTAGAATGTAAAAGCGGGCAGCGAAAATAAAATGCAGTGCTCCGTGAACAACACCCAGTTGGTTGTTTTACCCATGCACGTGAACAGAGGAGAAAACGTCTGGCTGCCTGCTGTGTTGCCCGTGCATATGCATGTGCAGGAGACAATTTTTAAACACAGGATGTTTCAGAGAGCAGCCTTGGCATGACAATGAGGACAAATACCCACGCAAGTGCGCATGCTGTTAACTTAAATTCAGCATTTACAAAAATAATGGAAAGAAAATGAGCACCAAACATTTTTGGTCTTAATCTGTGCAAGTTGGGCAAAATTAGCTTGTTATACAAATAGCAGAACAGTTTGTTTGCTCTGTTTAATTCTGTCTATGATAGGCAGAATCATGCAAAAACTGGGGGTTTACACTTTAGAGCAGATAGACAATTCATATGTTGAATTGTCTATCTGCCCCCCCCAGCCCAGACACTTGTGGTTGATGATAAGGTTCAGCATCAATTATGTCTGATGAAACTATCATTCCACAGTTCTACAACTTTGATGAGAAACCATTAACAAGTGGGGGACAATAGTGTCCCAACTTATCTCTAACAGAAGCAAGACCATGGCAGACGTATCGCAGGGTTTGAAGCATGGTAGTGTAGCATCCAAACCATGGTTGGCCTCTGATTTATCCCCAAGATCAACAGAAACTCGGGACATGTACTTCACCTTCATAAACTCTTGTTGGCTTCGTTTATACTGGCTCAACACAATAACCCATGTGGAGATAGATTACCTCATCAAAAAGGGACTACATTTCAACTCCTACAGTATAGTAACAGGAAAGACTGAATCAATCCACTTTTGAGCTCAATGACTTTCAAGGATACGCTGCCACAAGAAGGTTTTAGAAGGTGTCGGCTTTTGAGCTCACATAGGACCATTCCTGCTCCTGGGTTAAATGGCACTATGAAGGGTGAAAAGCTAAAAGCCAGGCTGAAAACCTCAGCATGGACAGCCCCTGCAATGGAGTCCTATGTGAGGACTACACTCTAGAGAGAGACCAAAACCATGGCTGAGACAAGGGGATTAGACTCAGAACATGTCGACAGACATGCACAGTTGTTCTTTACAAGAATTAGGAACATGCATGGTAGGACACATGTTATACTGTATCTTACATGAACCATTCATGTTCATTTAAATACAAAAATCATTGATGTTTTATTGTAAAAGCCGTAGTAAGTTGAATAGCCTACTGCCTTGTTATAGACTGCACCGCGTTGTCAGCAGGTAATGTTTTGCTGATATTATGGGCACGTGGTTAACACCGGCCTGTTTCTGTTTAATTGATTTCAATAGTGGCAGACTGGCAGTAAGCAACATGAGCATACGGTCATACCTTTTGAAGTCTAAACGTCTCTGTGATCCCTCAAGTAGGGATAGGAAGATATAAGATTTTATCTTTTTATAGCGATAAAAACACAATTTTATCCTTGTGAATTTCCAGTATGGGGATAATTGTGAATATCCTCAGGAGTGTGATGGCGAGAGGCTGAATCTGTCCTTGTTTTTCACTAAAAATGTGTCCTATGATGCAATAAACATCTTTCTTTCTTAACATTTTAAGAGTTTTAAGCATATTCTGATGATTATTGGGATAATATTGTGAATCGCTATGATTGTGGCCAGGATAATCTGGACATTAAATGTTTATATCGTCCCATGTCCACCCTCAAGTCTTCCATCTGTTTTCTGCGGGGGCTTGAGGTTTTTCTGCACTGCTGGCCTGCAGAACTTTATGGAAAAACTTTGTGAAAAACTGCCAGAGATGTCAATTGTGCAGTAAGTGACATAGAACAGCATACTAAAGTCAGTTTTATGTGTGATGGAGTGAGCGACAGCTATGCAGCCACCCTCCTCCATAAGCAAAAGCATAGTCATAATTTGTCATTGTATCTCAACAGTTCAAAAGCATACAGTGTAGCATCCAAGAAAAAGGCTCCAAGCTGCCTGAGCTTCCTACAATGTCCTGTATTAGCCTAGCATTACAATTTGCTTTATTAAGTTCAAGGCAACTCAAGGCAAGTCCCTGTATGGTGTTGAAGCCAAATAGTTATTGACAGCTGTCACATGTGATTCACGAATATAATTTTGTCATTATCCTTTATAGTTTAGAAATACAGCTATAAAAAAAAATATATATATATATATATATATATATATATAATGAGAAAAAAAACTATACACATACAGTATGTAAGACCGGAAGTCTGTACGCCTATCTAACACCTTACCTCTGCATTTAAAAAACAAACAAAAAAAAACAGGTGGCTAAAGCTTTATGGTGCCTGACATTTGTTTTATGATAATTACTTGGGCTTTTCTGGTGAGAAGTGAAATTATGCAAAAATAGTGTACTGTACAAAGTGTCTGTTTGCCTAAGGGGATATTAATATGTTTGATAAAGTTATATTTGAATGCGATGGTGCCGTCAGTCTGGGGCCACTGTTTTCAGTTATGTTCATACTGCTATTAGTCTTTCCTGTTAAATGACTAGGAACGAGTCTCTACTCTCTACCGGAAGAACCGGGTGTAGGCTCGGCTACAGAAAAGTAGGCTACTCCTCGAGCAGGAGATTCAGTGTCAACAAAGACACAAAGAATGAGTAACACACGTTATATCAGCCTCTCTGACATGACACACGACCAGACATTTGGTTCCACACTGGCAAACAAAGAGTTTCCACCGGATTTAAAGCTACACTTACTTTGTGATCCCCGATCTTAAACATCAAGTCTTCTGTTTCCTGTGTGGGCTTAGTGCTTTTCTACACTGCTGGCCTGCAGACTTTATGAGCTGCGAAGAAACTGACATTTTTGGAGCAAGTGACACAGAGCAGCATACTAACGTCTGTTTTATGGTTGATGGAGAGGCACGCCACCTTTCTCCCTTGAAGAATTAGGGTCATAATTTGTCATTGTAGCTTAACAGTTCCAATGTAAAATGAAACATTGTAATATGTGTTTGAGAAAGGGTCTCCCTTCTGAATTCTCTTCTATTAACGAACAAAAAAGAAAACTTGAACTGTGGCATTAACAGGATACCTATCCCCTCTAGAGTCTGCCAGGCATGCGCAATCAAACACAGAACTTTTCAACTACCAGATTAAAAAAAAAAAGTTTGTGTTAACATACAATAAAATACACACAACAGTGGAAATGTACCACTATGCCCGTGAGCAAGGCGCAAAACCCAGCAACTGCTGTGTAGCTTCCACAGTTACCGCAGTCCATTTTCCCTGTTGCTGAGAGAGGGAGAGAGAGCCAGGGAGAGAGAGAGAGAGAGAGGTGAATGAAACATTGTTGTTGGCTGATGAATGGTGAATGTTGGGCTTCTTTCACACCACTTAATCTAGAGTGGGGACAGCTTGTGGACCGGACACACAGTGAGTAGTCGGGGACTCTACAACAGTGCTTTTCAAACCTCTGAGCCCTTTTTCAACACCATTGAAAAATGTATATACATTTTGTCCAACCGCTGCGCTCCACTGTGTTTGGGTCCGATAGTGTGAATTCCAACAATGCACCTGGGACTGATGCACATGCACAGCATGCGTATGTCCGTGTCCCCCCCCCCACCCCCCCCCCACCCCCACCACTCCTCCCTTTCGCCACATCTTCCCTCCGAAACCCCTCGCCAGCCCCTAACCCGTCCCGCCCTTACACAAGCGCCTTCCTGGCGCTTTCTATTTCCATCGACGCATCACATGCAAAACAGCTGTGAAGAACAGCTTTTATATTTAGCCGTATTGTGAGTGCGCTCAGGGCTTGTGGCTAGCTCGGCCCATTACCGCTGAACAATAGGGACTTTGACGAGACGCGGCAAGAGCAAAGAAAATTGTCCACGGAGGGACGAAAATAGATGGCTCATTGTGTATTGTACCAGGGACTCACCATGTGTGGCCACAGAGAGATACCCGTGTGTGTGTGTGTGTGTGTGTGTGTGTGTTTATGTCTAGCTAACTGAAGTCTAGCTGTTAATAGACTTTGAATATGACAGGGATGTAGATTAGGGTCAGTCGAGGCACATGCAGCCGGCTTGCACTCTATACACTTCCCAGCCAGTGCAGTGCTGAAGCCAGTAGTGTGTATATGTGCGTATAATGTGGTTACGAAACTGGGGATCATGACCCACCAATGGGTCACAAAATGCTTTTGTCATGAGATGATTTTTATTTAATATAGCTATAAAATATATATATATACATTCTAAATAATATTTAAACTGTTTAATATTCTTTAATATATAATATAATATTTATTATTAATAATTATTATTATTATGTTATTATAATTCTTTTAGTTTTATTATCAAAATAAATATTGTGTATTGAAAAAGTTTAAACACCCCAACTATAGGGAGCTATGTGCACAGAAAAAAGGAAGACATTAGCCCAATCCTAATGTTTTTACATTTCTATTTTACACTTGAAACAAGAGCCAAATACTTTTTTTTTCTTCTTTTTTTAACTTTATGTTTTTTATTTTAACTTTTTTTTTTAATTGTTAAATTTACGTTCCAGATACAGTGGGGAGAACAAGTATTTGATACACTGCTGATTTTGAAGGTTTTCCTACTTACAAAGCATGTAGAGGTCTGTAATTTTTATCATAGGTACACTTCAACTGGGAGAGATGGAATCTAAAACAAAAATCCAGAAAATCACATTGTATGATTTTTAAATAATTGATTTGCATTTTATTGCATGACATAAGTATTAGAGTAGAGGGGCCTTCACCAGGATCAGCAGGATGTGCTATATTGATATGCTTTCTAAACCCAGAAAAAGTGCCATAAACTTGTGAACAACCAGCCTGACCGCATTTCAGACAAAGTGACTTTTCTGAACAAAGTCCATGGATCAAGTTTAAGTGCTTTGTCAAGGAATTAGCATTTGTCTGGTGGCTTTTGCAAATGAAACACATATTTTTTCAGTTTTCACTCAGCGCAGCATCCGAGCCTTCACCTCTGCAACCCTAGGATTCACCTTAGTGGTATCAACATCTATTTCATAAATGGTGGTTTGTAAAAAGTTGTACACATTTGCCAGATCTGGGTTGTACAAGGTACCAAAGACAAAATGAGCTTTGAAAAGCTCATCAACACAGGCAACATACTTACAGGGTATACAAGACTTACAGGGTATTTCATGTTTGTCAATCACAATGAAGTATGTGTGAATCACACTCCTCTGGGTCCCCACAGCAAGCAGATAGGGTTGAAGATGTTCCATGATGCTGTCCAGATGCCCTTGAACACTGGTCCCAGTCTGTGACAAAAGAACCTTTTTAGTCTGCTATTGAAATTAGTCACGGTTCGCAAACATTTTTTTTTCCTATTACAGAAACTTTTGACCATAATCTTAAAATGGTTAATGTAACCTCACCTTGATGAAAATCACAGGATGGTCACTGGCTTGTTTGTCTGGTCGCTTGCGGCCATGAGGTGACGGTGGCAAAAGGTGGACAAGAACCAAAATGGATGAAATGTCACTGTCCCATCCTGAAAATACAAGTAAAAAAAATTGCATTTCAGTTATTAGTTTTATTCAAAAACAATCTCCCTTCCATTAGTAAAATCTTTTTATTCTATGTTTACCATTTTCTACCATTTTCTACCTAACTCAGCATTTTGAACCAGGTCTTGAAGTTCCCCCGTCTGTGTGAGGCTACAGCTTTGTTCAAGGACTTTCTGCTTGTAGACAGTGGGCCACTTCTCCAGGAATTTTGCAGAAGTGGCATCACAAAACATCAGATTAAAATCCTGCTAACCTAACCCTAACCAATCTGCAGACAAGATGAAATAAATTAAGACAGAACAGTAAACTTTATGGTGTGGTACTGTCGTCATGACAGTTACAGAGCAAGGCAGTTGAATATCCACCTACCATTCCTGCTATGTCTAGGAATCTTGGAAATGCTGTGAACATTTCAGAGGCCTTAATTGGGTCATGAACCTGAATCTTCTCCTTGACAATTGCTTGATCAACTGTATGCTTGATCAGTGCAATGGCCTCACAGCACAGGCTTTCTGTGGTTAGCCAGTTTTCCTCTCTGTAGGGATCTCTATCAGCTATTGGACCACCTGCAACAGTGGTGGAAACGTTACACAAGCTAACATAATGTTACATTTCCCAGCATTTTGAAGCTGAAGAAAAGCAGAGCTTTCTGCCGAGGTCTGAAATAATACTGCGTATCCCTGATTCCACCGCCAAACACAAATGTGTATCGTTACAGGAATGTGTAAAAAAAAAAATTGCTCGGATGTAGTAGACTACTATTGCCATGTCCACTCAACATGACTTCAAGAACGTGTAGTAATCCATGTCTATTTATATCCATTTTCAAAAACATTCAAGGCCTTAATTTTCCACCCTGAAATTTAAACTTATAAAAGGATTTCAAGGACCCATGGGAACCATGTAAAAGTCTAACTACAATCAAAAATCAAATACCTTCTTTTGTCCCTCTGATGCTTCCTTTTGAACAAATTTCTCCATGCCAGATACCCACTCCCATCTTCTGCATTGTAATAATGCTCCTAAAAAGTAAAGAGTGTTATTTAGTTATTCATATAGTTATCCATTTTTTGCATAAAAACTACACATGACTTGAAGATGAAGAATTTCTCTTTCAAGGCCAACAGGTCTGACCCTTACAGAAAAGTTAACAGATCTTGCATTAAAATCAGCCAATAATAAAACAATTTAATTATTTACATTCTGGGCAAAAAAGTAAGGTTTAAGAGTCCCAGAGAAGTGGGGGTTAAATATGTTAGACTTAGTTTCAAGAGTACTTGCATAGCTCCTAGGATCAGCCTGGTATGGAAACAAGGTAGTGATGTCCTTTTGCATAGTCCTCTTTAACATGCCTCAAAGGACTGGTCCTACACACACACACACACACATTTTATGAGATTGAAACAAAATTGTGTAAATGACACATCTGCAAAAAGACGGGTGTTGTACTGCCCTTAAAAACTTTTTTTGTAGGTGTGTAGGTATATGACAACATACCCATGTTCACTTGTCATAAAAGCAACCAATATCTTGACCATATCACGTCTTCTGCTATCTGTTAGGTATTTTGTCCGAGCATACTCATTCAAGATCCTCTCTCCTCCAGGTTTGTTCTTGAGAATGTCTTCCATCATCTTAGTGGGAATATAAAAAAAAGGGAGGGGGGGCAGTGAAGCGTTTAAAATGGTACTAAAATATCAAGTATTTTTATCACTCTGAATGGACATGGGTACATCTGAGAGAGCCTACCTGAGCTAGACGAGCATCCTCAGCTCTCTTTCTTGTAGCAGGACTTGGCTGCAATATAATGGTGTCATCAGAGTCCTTGTCATTGTCTGCACTCGAGCTTGCAAAAGGAGCTGCTGGCAGCGGAGCTCAAAACGCATCTAAACATCATATTAACATTTAACTGGTGTAATTAACACTATAACAATTTAACACATTACATAATTTAATGGAATGGAAACATCCATTACAGGACTTTGTTAATGACCAAACTGAATGCAAATATTTCACATTACATTTGATTACGCTCATTACTGTTACAGAAAGGGTGAAACTGGTGATTAAAGAAAACAAAGATAACTTCAAAATAGGAAACAATTTAGCAGATATATCTGCTTGTCTCCCATATTCAGAACAGATGAGCCTAGGCAGGACTGTATGGAGGAATATGAGGCTCTAGGCCAATAAGCAACTCACCATCAAGATTTGGGCCTTGGGATAAACAAATCTCCACACCAAGGTCTTGTTTCATTAGAAGAAACTCAAACACTTCCTCGTCAACAGTCTGCGATTCATCATTGACCTTTAAGTCCAAGGTGGAAATGTCAAATTTCTTGGCAACTGTGAAGACAATAGCATTGCACAAGCTTATTGATAAATATGTTGTGTATTTGTAGAGAGAAAAACTGAAAACAGAATTCATAGGTCATCTTGAACATCTTAACCCAAAAACTGACTAGGAAAGGCATGCAGGGAAAAGCATCTTTCAGTTGTGCAAAGACTAAACTGACGCATGTTGTTCTAAAGGTTATTGTGCGAAATGAGTAACATTTTCACTCACCACAATCCAAAAAGGATGTGAAGGTTTCCCCTCAAAACAAATGTACTTCTGGTGATCTCTGTACTTCACTCGTAGTGAAGTACGAATTAACAATTAATACCATAGTATGCAAACATCAAACATATGCATGGAGTAATGTTATAGCTCCACTGTAACTATAATAACAAACATTTTAAAACAAGGTAACGGGTCACAATAACCTATAAAAAAGTGAAACCATCCATTATGGTTATGAAATACGGTCTATGAAAATAGAAAAAAAAAAACGTGTGCAATAGGACTGTTGAATTAGTTGAACCTTAGCTACATTTGTCAATGTAAACGCCAATTGCTTCCGTTATGCTACTTACATTATCCCATTCTGAAAGCAGCAGGTGCTAATGTCAAGCCAAGCCAACGTTAGTTTTAGCAGTTAACCCAGTGCAGTGCCCTGTTCAGAGTAAAACACACGTGTTGCATGAGAAAACGTTACCTAAAAACTGTCCGCTTAACGGTAAACGTAGACGTAGACATGTTATGTGTTAAATCAACCAAACTTCTAAAAACAACTGTCCGAGTCTGTTCAGAGTAAAACACACGTATTGCATTACCAAACTTCTAAAATAACTCCCTGGACTCTGTTCAGGGTAAAACACACGTGTTTTTTAAATTACCAAATGTTGCACCGATTCACTTGCCGTTAATACTGCCCAATAAATGCCAAAAGTAGCTAGTGTAATGTTATTAAAAAGCTAACGTTAGCATCTGACTAATGTCGAAGAGTTCAGTAAGCTAACTAGTCTAACGTTACACTGTAATGCTAATGTTGCTCAACAAAATTACCTTACAAACATTAAGTTAACCAATAATAAACGTAAAGTTACCTGGCATTTTATATCGAAATTAAGTTAGGAAAATGACTTTTGTGAATCTCTTCTGTTGTTCCTCTGCAAGTCCACTCTTTCCAAGTGCGTGAAAAACTGTTTATGGCGGCAGAATCGAAACTTAAGTAATGTTAGTGGGTTTGGACATGCTGTATTACTCCAATATAATTTATTTTGTATCTTTGCTCTCACTCTCACAGTGGCTGCAGGTTATATTTACACAAAATGATTCAATTTTATTTCCTAAGAGGAAAATAATATTTACTCTGCAAAAAATACTCTCCAGTTTTTCCTGTGTACCTGGCCACTCAACCCTATTCCTACATCTCTTCTCCAAGCCATCTCAAATGACATCCTACCATTCCTCACCTCCCTGATCAATTCCTCCCTGACCACAGGTCGGTCCCAGCTGCCTTTAAAACAGCTAGAGTCAGACCGCTACTCAAGAAACCATCCCTTGACGCATCTGCACCTCAAAACTACAGACCGGTATCTCTCCTTTCTTTCCTATCCAAAACACTCAAATGCACAGTCTCTGACCAACTGTCTTCCTGCCTTTCACAAAACAACCTCCTGGACCCTCACCAATCTAGGTTCAAGGCTGCTCACTCCACTGAAACCGCTCTTCTCATGGTGACAGAAGCCCTGCACGCCGCTAAAGCCTCCTCCCTCTCCTCAGTCCTCATTCTCCTAGACCTATCTTCTGCATTCGGCACGGTAAACCACCAGGTCCTTCTATCGACCCTTGCTTAATTGGGCATTGCCAACTCGGCGCTCTCCTGGTTTGAGTCCTATCTGACAGATCGCTCCTATCGAGTACTCTGGAATGGACACCTGTCCAAACTCTACCTGCTCACCACTGGGGTTCCGCAAGGATCTGTGCTGGGACCCCTACTCTTCTCACTGTACACTAGATCTTTTGGCTCTGTAATGTCTTCTCACGGATTCTCCTACCACTACTATGCCGACGACACCCAACTCTACCTCTCATTCCCCCCATCTGACACGCAGATCTCAACCAGAATCTCGAATTGTCTCGCTGACATCAGTGCTTGGATGTCTTCGCATCAACTCAAGCTCAACCTTGAAAAGACAGAGCTACTCTACCTCCCGGCAAAGAACTGCCCCCAAATAGACCTGTCTATTACCCTTGAACAACTCAGTGTCCTCCTGTCACACTGCAAAGAGCCTCGGAGTTGTCCTGGACAATCAACTGTCCTGCACAGCCAACATTGCCGCAATGACCCGAGCCTGCAGATTTGCCCTCTACAATATCAGAAGGATAAGGCATTTCCTCACAAACTAAGTGGCACAGCTCCTAGTCCAAGATGTAGTAATCTAATGTCTAGACTACTGCAACTCTCTACTTGCCAGATTACCGGTCTCTGCTACCAGACCCCTACAATGAATCCAAAATGCAGCAGCCTGTCTTGTATTCAACCAACCAAAGTTCACCCACGTAACCCCCCTTTTCCGAGACCTTCACTGGCTCCCCGTCTCAGCCCGCATCCGATTCAAGACATTGGTGTTGGCCTACAAGGCAGCACTGCCCCGCTGTACCTCCAAACAATGGTAAGATTCCAAGCCCCAGCCAGAGCACTTCGATCTACCACCTTAGCTGGCAGGCTGGCACCTCCGTCCCTACGAGCTGCATGTAAGAGTCGTGCAGCCCAGTCCAGACTATTCTCTGTCCTGCGCCGCAATGGTGGAATGAGCTTCCTGCAGCGGTCAGAACTGCAGGATCACTACCGATCTTCCGCAAGAGACTTAAAACCCACCTCTTCAAAATCCATCTCGGTACCTCGGCCACCGATCTTTCTACCTCATATCACTAATCCCACTAACTATCCTTATTCTATCCTCCTTTCCTCCCTTTAAAAATAAATAAAATAAATAAATACATTTCTTCTTTCTACTCTGTTAGATCAGCTCTAAGAATACTAAGCACTTTGCAGTTAGCAATTATTGACTGTTTTGAAGAGTGAATGATAAACTTTCGAATAATGTTGTGCAAATGCATAGGTGAAGTACATGATGCTGCACTTATTCTAGGAGAATGTTATTTGCTTGGAAAAACTGGCGGATAACCAGTTCAACTGTTGACAAATGTACTAATTGTAAGTCGCTTTGGATAAAAGCGTCTGCTAAATGCTGTATGTAAATGTAAATGTAAATGAGGGCAGATGTGAGGAAACTAAACAATGTTCTAAAGCACTCTGACCTATGTCTGTTTTTTTTCTTCATACCCCCACCCTACACCAAACAAATAGAAAGAAATCTGCACTGGCACCCCAAAATCAACTTTAGACTTATTTCCAATCATTTTGTTGAGTCAGACAAAATCACTGTGCTCCGACAGAAGCAATTTTCTACAAGAGTCTGGGGACTAAATGTAGGATAGGATAATAGTATAAAAATGTGAAAAATTGTGTGGCACACTGTCACTAACAATATGTGGGGGTGTGGGCGTGGTTTAGCTCTTATGCGTGTGGAAGGGAACGTTTGGGGGTGTGGTTCACGGGACTTGGGGACAGGTGTGGGCAATTGTTAATCACCTGTCCCCCTTTTTAAGCAGTGGGAGAGAACGCTGGGAGAGACCCCAGGAGCAGGAAGACCGGCGATACAAATTCGCAGCAGAAGCTGACGCTGATTATTACTTATACTGGGCAGTGTTAAGTCCCAGGGCAATAAAGATTGTGCGAGGCACGTTAAAAGCAATACCTCTGTGTGGACAGTCGTGTGTGTGCCACACAATATGTTTACCGGTATATAATATTTGTGTACTGGTTTTATTTCAAGATGAATGACCAAGGCAGTAAAAACTAAACCTCTCAATAGGATATATAATGGCCAAATGACTTGCAATATAACAGTACCTGATAAGGAGAAGTTATGCTAACAGAAACATTAATTTAGAGATGTTCATACCTGTTGCTTTCTTTTCTTCTTTTTTGTTGTTGTTTCTTCCGTCCATTTCAGGAATGAAGACAGGATTGAGCGGAGTGAACGTCAGACCTGCACAAAGATGGACAGTATTGAAGCTGCAGAGGAGCAGTAAGTCAGCCCATCAACCCCTGTGTGTTTCAAGTATCTTGGCCGTGTAGATACATATATAATGTATGTGTGTTTGTATGCAGACACCCTAGCCTAGAGGAAGTGGTTTCGTGGGCACGCAGCTTTGAGCAGATGATGCGTACGCTGGAGGGCCGGGAGATCTTTCGAGAGTTCTTGCGCTCAGAGTACAGCGAGGAGAACCTGCTCTTCTGGATAGCCTGCGAGGAGCTGAAGAAGGAGACCAACCCCACTGTCGTGGATGAGAAGGCCAGGATCATATATGAAGACTATGTATCTATATTATCACCTAAAGAGGTAGCGCTCACATTTCTTTGTGATATAGTGATTCTGCTGAGGTGGGTTAACAAAGAAAGAAATACCGCAGCTGCTCTAAAACAATCAGGCATAAAGAATTACTGTCATAAATCAGTTTCTTTACAAAATTTTATATGTATACAGAATAAGATTAAGTGAAGGCCGAATTGGTTCTTCCGGGTGCAGTACCGCCACTCACCACAACACCTGGCTGTGTTCCAGTTAAAGCCTGGCGCCACTGGATTTGAGTTAGCTGATTGGCCCTATTGAATATGGGTGGAGCTACAATGTGCAATAAATTTGCTGAAAACGCATGTACACAAATGGACAGGTGCAACAAAACTGACAATAGGTGAGCCAGAGAGGTGTCAATCAAGCAGGGTCTCTACACGCCCACACAGTCCTGAGATCAGGTCTAGTCTGACACAAAGCACCTGTGTGGGAGTTAACACTTTGGCCATGTATGGTGTGACTCAAATCATCAGCAGGTGATTAAACCACCTTCAACCAATCAGAACAGCCAGGTCATCTAAAACAGTTGTGCCACAGTACAAAATAGGATAGCATAATCCATAATGATAGACCAATATATATCGTCACACGGTATGTATCGCTAAACCCTACTTGCTAGTTTTGATTTGAGTATAAATTTAAAAAATATATATTTAATGACATTGTTGTGGAACTCTATAACGTCTGTCGAGATGTTCCCGACCTTATTATGAAAGCCACTTCGGCCTGTTAGTTGATTCTTTGCCCCCTTTTTAGGTGAGCCTTGACTCCCGTGTGAGGGAGGGCATCAACCAGAGCCTGGCAGAGCCCAGCAATCTGATGTACGAGGAGGCCCAGCTACAGATCTACACGCTGATGCACCGCGACTCCTTCCCCCGCTTCCTCAACTCCTCCGTTTACAGAGACCTCCTTGCCAGCAGGAGGCGCACCTGCCTCGACACCTAGGGCCCACCGCTCCCCAACCGCCAACCTACGCCAAACAAGGCTACTACTTACACTTCAAATACTACTACGGTGCCAGAAATCGGGTTTGGAAAATCTCTCCCTATTTTGAAAAGACTGAATGAAATGCAGGATAGTTTTTGTTTGTTTGTTTTTGTTTTTGTTTTGTTTTAATTTATATTTTCCAAGCAAATTTTCTCCAGTTCTCTGCTGGAGTTCGGTGGGCCTCTGCTAGATGGGTTAGTAAGGTCACTCGTGCTGGCCAGTGTTTGGGTGGCTAGTGACTTGTGCTCGTCGTGTTTGGGCTACTGGCCCACTATCAGTTTGAATGGCCATGTCTGGGTTAAATGTGGACAATGACTCCTCAGGCTGAGGGCAGAGAGAGAAACCCAAAAGGACACGCCCACTGCTCCTGTACTGTACTGTACTTTTTAAAACGCGTATTCTCTCCTCTAGTTTTCCGTTTATCTTTTCTGCTACGGTTGTGGAATATAGAGATGTATTTATCTTCTGTAACACAGAGGGGCCTCACTCTCCGTCCGGCTGTCCATGTTCAGTTAAGAGAATAGGTCCATTTTAGCCAATGTTTAGCTTAATGCAGTTGTTTTATTGAGGAAGCTTGACTGCTTGACAGCGGTGGCAGCAGCACCATCTCTCCGTCCATCCATCCGTCCGTCCAAGCACTTTCCTTCTTTACAATTCTGTAACTGGGAGAAGTAAGGGCTAGAATTGTGGTTGGGCAGCTACATGTATTATTATTACACTTATGAACTTCAAAAAAAAAAAAACCTTCACAATGCCTTTATGTGAGGAAAGGCGGCACTTTTCTGGCTGCTTTAGTGTTCTGGAAAGCAACCACAGCTTGTCCAACAAACCCTACCTCCCTACCATACCCTTCCCTCCTCACCCACTTTCCTGACCCCCCCGACTCTGACCATCGCAGCCTGACAAGCACAGGTGAGAATCACCACTGGAGAATATACGACGACACCACCAAGGACTTGACCGTGTCATTTTGCATTCACCTGAGCAGAGAGAGTGAAGGTTTACGTTTTTGTTTTTCTACCAAGTACCGTGTAGAGTAGAAATGTAACATTAGTGAAAGCTGGTTCTGTTAAAAGGACACCCCCTAGGAGGCCGCCAGGTATCTGGCTGCTTTTCACTCGTGACAGGAAGGGTTAGTCGCGGTTCAGACCCTGGCCATGGCCCCCTGTGAGGCTTTAACTAGCTGTTAACGTTAGTTATTGTGACTTTGCTGTGTTGGCGAAACAGCAGAGCGCAGTCCCCAAATCATAGGAGAAGACAGTTGCTGTAGGCGACATTACAGATGCTGGTATCAGACCTCCGTCACGTCACATTTGTGTGAGCGGAGTGTCGAACATGATGTCAAAGATGCTGTGAAGAGATATTGGATGTGACTCGTAATCCGGTTGTTAAATATTGTTAAAACTAGATCATTCAGGTACATGTCTGTGAAGCCAGCAGATGAAGCTGTGGGAGGTGGTTTGGTTTCTATGGTAGTCCCTTACTTAGCGTTTGCCTATTCAAAACTCCTATTTAAGAGGGCTGTTGGTTGGCCTAATAATGCTAATATGTTAGACACACTGTAATAGGCTAGCGAAGAAGTTAGCATTACCATGCTACAAGCTAGCCGTTTTAACAAGGCTAACGAGGTCTCAGCATGCTGTAGGCTAGCGGTTAGCATGCTTTTGCTAGCCACACTAATCCTCCATTCCCATAGCCAGCTCCCATTGACTGGGGGTAATGTTTGCTTTTCTAATCTGACATTGCCAGCATGCATTGATAAAGGCTATGTGTGTATGGTACAATTACACACGTATCTGAGAAAAATACAAAAAACTATGTAATAATTAAGAGGGTCTTGCCAAATGTCCCATTAACATTTTTTATACTTATTAAAGGACTTTTTGTTTTTTTGATACGAACATTTGAACATGCCCTCTGTTCCTGGCCTGTGGACGTGCTGTAGAAAGTGCATGAGCGCAGTATATTCTATATTTTTTTTGAACGAGTCAGGCCTTGTAGTAGACTTATCATATTATATGATAGATAATCTAACCTCTTTGTTTGGTGGTTAGTGCAGTCTTAAAGTGTCAATAAAACAGTGCCACTCCTTTAGTGATGAGCATAAGCGTCCACATTGCCACCTCCTTTATCTACCTGAAGTTCATGTGCCAAGCTTGATGAAGGCTATCTTTTAATTTTCTAATCAAAATGTTTAAGCACCTTTTTGGTTCTGAAAATGAAAGCCTCTAATTACCTTGTAGAAGGTTGTGCTAGCATAAATAGATGGGGAACAAAAGCATCTATCTTAAAAGCAACCGTAGGTCCCTTAAAACATTTCTCACATTTTACAGGACTTCAGGGGATCACAGACAACATAGATCGGTTTGACTCCCTGTTTATTTGTACTAGCATTATTAAATGATTGGATACTTCTGAATAATAATAATAATAATAATAATAATAATAATAATAATAAAAAGCAAATCTAAAGTGAAATCTGTTGTGGTAGGAAATAAATGAGATGGACATTCAAAACTTGTGAGAACATTTAACCAACATAAACATTTTATAGTGTTCCTTATCTTCAGTTACGTAGCTGTTCCTATAACCTTGGGTAATACACAATTTACATGCAGCCTAAACTGTAATCCAGAAGGGCTTGCCTAGCTGCTTGTAAAGAAGAGATGCATGCATGTGTCCAGTCGGATTAAATCAACAGTATGAAGCGTAATAAAATACATTATTGAAGGTTACATTTTTCCACTTGGTACTTCCCTGGATAACATAAGCATCTCAGTCACTGTATTTGGAACTGCTTTTTGATGAGATAACTTTTAACATTTTTTTTTTTGACTCAGTTGAAATATGCTTGTCGCTGATTCAGCTCTGTATTGCAGACAAATCCCTCCCCTGCACTGCGCGCGCACTATGTTTTCTTTTCACTGGGTCTATACAGTAATTAACAGGAGAATGTTTCACCAACAACCAGACAATGAATTCATGGTGCAATTAAACCAAGTTTACATTTATAAATGGTGAGATGTGTGTATACCTTAATAAATATTCATTACAGTTGGGCTTTACAACTGACTCTAGTGTGAACGGAGGTGACCCCCCCCCCCTCCCCCTTTTCCGGCAGATTCAATTTTCTGCCAAAGTCCTGTTCATTTACTTATCATTGTGACTTTTACACAATGGGGATGAAAATGAACATGCTTGATTTTTGTTTTGGTTCTGTTTTTGTTTTTCAAACTTAGATTTTAAAAGCAATGAGGTTGGTCTGAAGTGATGTAGTGTCATCACCGACATTTTGGACGTTCTATTCCTTAATTTGAAAGGGTTCAGCGTGATTGGGTTTTAAGAGGCTGTGATTTTATTGACTAAAAAAGGTTGAGAGCTGAAACGGAACAATGGAGGTTTGCGAAGCTTTAGCCTTATTGACACGTTTTTATTTTCCTTTACTACTACTACAACAACAAAAGAAAGAAAAACAAACGTCTCTGTAGGCTTTTCACTACCTCTCATGTTGGTTAATTTATTTCACATCTAGTTGTCAATGTACAATTGTTTTTAGATCTACTTGAAGCCTAACACTGTAAAAACTAAAATGTGCACAGAAAAATGAATAATATATATTTGACGAGAGGAATTAAAGAGAGCTTAGCCTTGTCAACATAATTTTTTTTGTCAGTTTGTACAGTATGTATGTTTGTTTTGTTTTTCCATTGTGTTGAGCTGAACTAGATTTTTGATCTCTATAAAGAATTCAGGAAATCCACTGTCTAAGGGCTAATCCCATTTTTGCCTATGCAAATCTGTTACTGTGGGCGAGTTGGGAAGGGGCAAGCTACCGTACCTTTCACATGTGCTAGTTGGACCATGGTTTACATCATCGTTTGCTGATATTCTTCAATCCTATTCAGCAAAAATGTACGCTTATTTTTGTTTCTATATAAATATTCTATATATATATATATGACAAGTAATATACAGAGAACATAGTATATGCCTTCGTGATGATGAAAAGAAACCTTGCTGAAAAGAAATAAATGTGTTATTGTCTGACATTATGTGGCTGTGTGCTGGAGTCTTGGTCAGATTATACAGTTGAGTGACTGACGTACGGATTTATAGAGTTAACTGAGTGACTGTCAGGTTGCTCTTTAGCCAGTCCTGTGCATCGTTTCCTAATTTATCCATTTTGAAATGTTAATTTATAGAACGGGGAGTGTAGATCACAAGAGCAGAGATACTCATCAATTGTCTTAGCTAGAGATGAGTAATGGCCATCCACACAGTACAGTTTTGCCGGGAGTTATAAAGTAATCATTACCAACAAAGAGAGAAAAAAAATCTATGTTGTAGCCAAATATTTCCAAGACAACAAACAAGCAATCAATAACTAATATAAATAATATGACTGATGTTAGTATTATTTACTTTTACCATGCCCCTTTAGCCATGATTTTTATAGTTTATATCAATATAAACCTTTTTTAATTTGTGATTAAGCATGATGTTTTCAGCATAGAATACCCTCTTAGACACTTTTTTTAATTTTTGTACGTTCACCCTCCCAGTGTTAATACAGTATAATTGACATGGAATAACTTTGTATTCACACCATTTCTTCTTGAAACACATTTAGGCAGGGAAAGATATTAATGGACTTCTCTCACAAATGCTTACAGTTCATCAAAGCTACAGGTAGAAAGGTAGTTCGATTTACCTTGGTCTTGGATTTTGCCCATTTTGGCGTGACCCTGCAGTTGAATTAGCGTCCTTTTTACGCTTCAAACCAGACCTCAACACATCCTCTGACTCTTTTTCAGTCCCTCTCGCCATCACATCACAAACAATAATTTAACTGCGGGTAGAAGAGAAGTAGGACCATGACAGCCAAAACATTTTATTTCTCCATGATTAATAATGTTAATAGTCTCTGTTGTGCCTGTTCTAGAGAGGTTTGTGGTATTTTAGCAAAGAGACTATATTTGTACAGGTATTGAATTGATTGAAGTTGGGTTTTCAACTTGTGTAACAGTTTTAGGCAATCACTCTCTTCTTTATTGATTTAGATGCCTAAGCCACTTGGTTTTTACCTTGCCTTTGTAGATACAATACAGGCTTCAAGAGAAGATCTGTGGATAAAAATAAAAGAACTTTACTGTCACTTACTGTAGGTGATTCAAAGTGACATTTTTTTATTCAGCATGCTTTTTGCTAAATAAATGAAATAATTCAGTTATTTACTATAAACGATACTGTATGAGTATGTATTCAAGTACTGCAATATGCAGACAATTAATAATATACTAAACTCTTTCAGGAAGTTCATATTTTACTTAAAGTACATTTAACTTGCGTATACTGACAGTTATGAAAACGGAATTCTTGTTTTGATCGTCCCATTGATTGGCAGAATGATTAAATGACCCGATTTGTTTCGACAAAATATTATGGTCATTTTAGACAATACCTGTCACGAAATGCATGAATTGTGGAGCAATTTCAATTTTTGCTTTTTTTATCAAATTAGATGTTGGTTAAACTAGAGTTAAACTTCATGATTTTTTTTGGAGGTTGCTATGTGATTTTGGATTATGATTGTGATCCTGAGAATCCAACTGTCTAACTGCAGTTAGACAGTTGGCTGCTCTTGACACATAATGGTCAGTAGAGCTATAACACATTATGTTGTCAGATTGATTGATTTATTTAGCAGAGTTTCTAATCCAACCAGAGAAAATACCTGCTGTGCACAGAATAAAAGTTGAGATTTTGAGAATGGTGAAATGAGAAGAATCGCAAACCAAGAAGAGTTTGATTTTGAAAAGCAACCATTGAGAGTAAGCATGCTAGCTGGGTGGATACAGTGACGTCCCTGTGACCCATTCCCTAAATATTCCCAGCTATGATGCCCAAGGATCTAGTTTGTTTTTGTTAATCAGTATAAATGGTTGACTGAGAATACCATGTAGCATTAATATTATGTTTATACTGTAGGCCCTACATTGAAGCCATCCCTTTGATCAGGTGGGAGTGTGTGATTTTGTGTATTCTTGTTTTATTTTCTTGTAACCATCTAGTATTGTATCATAGTGATATAAATGTGTATTTTAAGTTTCAGAATAGGTTCTAAATCAATGTGCATGTTGAATAAGCAGAGCTGTCTATAATGTCCTGTCCCGCCTGCCTAGGGTAAGAAACAGTCCATTAACAAATCTGGGATCTTGTTTGAACTTGCCCAGCACAGTACCTCTTGGAACTGCCCACAAAAGTTGAATAAATTGATTAACAAAATGCTGCCTCTTTTGTGACTTGAATGTGCCAATATGGTTATAAGATGTTGTGTCACATCATTTGATTCAAGTTGTTCCCTACACACACTGGTTGGTTATATTCTCAAGGATAGGCCAAGGCTTCTAATGAAAATAATGTTTTTTTTTCAACATGTGCACTGCTATACATTTAAGACATGTATTTACATGATGGCACCTACAGTATAGTGCATACGTAGCCTAATGAGTTTGCAAAGAACTACATATTTTAATATATTAAAAACATGCTTTCCGCCTGATGGAGTTACACAACCATTAGTCCAATAAACGTGTGGAATGTAGGCTTCCATATCAGGTTGAACGGAAATTGTACATTTATGTCAAAAAAGCTGTTCATTATTGCATTTTTTTTTGTATTGTTTATTTAAATTATTTTAACGGTTGTATAACTAAATGATTGATTGAATTTGTTTGTCAGAAATAAAGGTGTTCTTCATTTTACCTGTTTATTATTAACTTCACGCATCGTCTTCATGTTCAGCTGTGGTACATTTGGATGTTACGTAATCTCCGTCTTTGTTTACACAACATCGTACATCAAAGAAAACTCTTGGTAACTGCCCTTAAACATCTGTAATTTAATAGTGCTGCTAGAGAAAGAAATCTAAATGTAATATCTTAAAATAAATACTTAATAGAATTTTTCCCAAATGTGGTTGTGTCTTTCTTCAAATACCTTTCATATGGCTCATGAAATCTGTCCAAATGAAGACACCTATACGTCAAGGGGGAAAAAAATAAAGTTTTTTGGAGAGAAAAAAAGGCCTTTGCTTCATTCAGTTATCTTTAACTGTTGGTTTGGAATTTGGTCAAAGCCTTCTCCACTTTTTTTGTTCATGTATGGTAATGTGTTAAAAAGTGAGTTAAGGCAGAAATGTGCGGTTCTGTAAGTATGATACAGTCAAGGGAGTTTAACTATATTCAACTCTATTCAAGTATACTGTATACTGTACCTAAAAGGCATTCCTTTGCCTTGGGAGGGATAGTTTAAGGTATGTTTTAAGGTTTAGAGGCACTTAGGAGTTGAGAGTTACCACTGATATTTTACACCATCACATTACTGTTTTGGCAAAATCACGTCTATGTACAATTGACAGGCAAATATCTTAAAATATGTATAATTTTACTGTGAATCATTAAAATTCCACTTCAATTCTGTAATGTGATAGATTTAGGATGCACACAGTGATAAACATGGCAGGAAAGCCCAGTTAACATGGGTTGCATGATAGTAGAAATAAGCCAGTGTAAAAAAAACTCTTTATTTCAGCGGATCAAGTTTTCTGATTAGTTTACATTCAGACAGGCTGACACCATGCTGAGGACAGGAGAAGAGGCAGGTTTGTGTGCATGGATGTTCTCTCGTACAATCGTGTGTGTGTGTGTGTGTGTGTCTGTTTTGTCATACAGTCTTTATAAGTGAGTGTGCATGCACTCTCAGACAGTCTTTTGATCCATGGTCTCTGGGGCTGTTGCAGTAGAGACAGAGTCTTCTTGGGTTTTGTCCAATCCTTGGCTGCAGCTTCGGTCACCTGACTGCGAGCTGTCTTTTGGACCAACGGTGGCATCAATGCTTTCATAGGCCTCTGATGTCCACTGAAAGGGATGGAAGCAGAGAGTGAGAGTTACATTGTTCAATTTGGCCGGAGAAAAGAACATATAGACCTTAAATGAGCATGTGTGAGTAGTGTTGTCCAATCGTGTGCCTCGGATTCATATTCAAACAGCACAGTGGTGGGACTTGTAAGTAAGTAGTTGGATTAGAGGCAAAGCACTAATTCTGTATTAAAGTATTATATATGGTTCTACTAATGTACATATAGAAACATGGGAGATCTTACTATTTGTGACATTGATCTCACACACTGAATACCATGTGCTGTGTATGTTTAAAACAGACAAGACTTCAAAATCTATAGATAGCTGAAAGTCTATAAACTCTGAACTAATACAGATTCACAATAATAAATCCACTAAACACACTGGGGAGGGAAAGTAACATTTTACAGACTTTTTTGGGTGGGGTGCATGGTTGAAGAGGGATGAGAACCAGTGATATTCAGGACATGGTTAGTCCCCCACCCCCGTTTACCTGTGTAGCCCGACTGCTGGACCTTTGTGAGGGTCCCATGGCGATGTTGACGCTCGAGGAGGACTGGGTGTCCGTGGTGTTGCCGCCCTCAGCGGCCGACAGCCCCGAAATGACCAAGCCACTGGAGAAACTACGTTTCCCAAACAGCAAGCTGAGAGTGGAGGAAGACGAGGAGACCTAAAGAGAACCACAGAGGAAGAAAATGTAGTTGTGTATAATGTATGACACTGACAGTAAACAAGATGTATGGGAGTACACACACACACACACACACAATAAGTTTGCGTAGAATAATTTATGAATGTCTAGATGGTCAAGATAATGAGTAGCCTGGCTCGTCAGATGATTGTGGGAGGGAGCCCTAAGAGATCATTTTTGTTGTCCCATAAATCATTCATACTGTTGACTATAAAAGTCTTTGTCTGACAGTAGCCATTTGGTTCCTGGGGGTTGATACTGGAGTACAGGTGAGGTTAGCTTCATAAAAATAACCTGGAACTGCACTCCTACCTGGCTAGAGCGCTGTGGATGTTGCGCTGCCTGAAGTTGAGAGCTTATCCCACCAGCCCCCGACAGACGAGGTACCTGGAGAGAGACCAGGGAGGCTGACTTTTAGTATTCCTTATTTGCAATGTTCCCTAAATACAGCGGGAGACATTTTTCAAAAATACATTTGCATTCAGTTGTTTTTCTGTTATTCCAAAAAAGATTATAGTATCAATAAAGACAATATTGCTGATAATATTCCAGTTTATTTGCAACCTTGTATAGTCTTATTAGGTAAATGTGTCAAAAATCCCTCAAAAATCCCATTTGAGATGTATTGCATACAGTATATTGCAAATACGCACTCTCTATGCTCCATCTGGGATGTGTGTGTACCTGCGAGAAGATAGAGGCTATGGAGGTGTTAAAGGACAGCTGACTGTTGGACAGGCGCTGGACCAGCCCATTGGCGGAGCCAGAGTCCAGGATGGGCCCTGACTGGCTGCTGACAGGGGGCCGCTGGCTCTGGGGCTGCACTGACCGGCTGCGGTATTCTCTCCTGGCTGTACACACACGCACACACACACACACACACACACAAAGAATAAACACTGGTTCATGAGCAAAGCTTTAATACTTATGTAGGCCATTCTTTATGTGATATTTATCTTTCTCTGTCTGATATGGAGGTGGGAGGGTCTTGTGGATGCCTTGAACCCGCTTGTTAATCATGTACACGCCAGCTATTCTGGCTGTTCTGACTCTGGAAAATAACACAGTGTGCTGTGTGTAAACATGGGAGAATAAATGTGTTTCTATGCTCTCTGTATTGCCTGGTCTGTGTTTGTGTACAGTACTGTATGTCCCTGCAGCATGGTTATTCAATCGGGGGTTTGTGGCCCCCTGGGGGTCTATGGAGGAACTGCAAGGGGTCCATGGGAATGTTTCACAAAAGTAAATAATGATAGTAGGCTCAAGTAATCAATAAAGCAATAAATAGGTAAATACATTTAAATGTACTATATTATGTAAGAGGTTTTTTATTATATGAAAGATCTGTTCAATATTTCAAATACATTTAGTTGCACTGATTTGTGGTTAATTTTTTTGCAGTTAATTCTAATTACATTATTATTAAATGTATGCTTTAATTAATTATTATTATTAATGTATGATTATTACATATTTAATAATATAAATCTGTAATAACATACAAATATATACTCTTTACATTTAAATTTAAATTTAAGCATTTAGCAGACGCTTTTATCCAGAGCAACTTACAATTAGTAGCCTAACTTACTTTACCTATTAATTTGCACAACATTACTGTAATGTGTATCATTCACTCCTCAAAACAATTAATATTTACAATAATCTAAAATTATTAAATAAGGATTGTTAGTGGGATTAGTGCTATGAAGTAGAAAGATCGGTGGCCGAGGTACCGAGATGGATTCTGAAGAGGTGGGTTTTAAGTCTCCTTAGTTTTAAGTAGTACTATACATAGTACTACTCTTTCCCATTCACTAAATGGGAAAGAGTGACCAAACCTTTGACTGGTACTGTATACATAATATTAAATAAATATTACATATTCTATTTATAGAATATGTAATATTTATAAAACATTTATAGAAGGAAGTTAAATTCTATCATAGGTTAAAATACATTCAGAGTTATTTATTATTCGATTTTTATTAATAAATAATGAAATATTTAATTAGATAAGACTTTATTGATGAAGGAAATTCAAGATTATTATTGTGGACACATACTGGGGGTCCACGGTTGAATTGGTCCCTGGACCAGAAAAGGGCCCCTGGCCTACAGACATATCTGTGGGATTCACAATCAGTACTACACGCACTACACAGACACATAACCTGCTCTGTGGTTATTTGTCTGTGTGTGTGTGTGTGTGTGTGTGTGTGTGTGTGTGTGTGTGTGTGTGTGTACGTGTACAGTGTGTGTGTACCTGAGTTGTGGTGCCTGTGGGTGTGTGTGTTGCGGGTCCTCTGTTGGTAGAGGCTCAGGCTGTTGGAGGTGACGGAGGAGGGGTGGTGGTGACTCAGCGAGGACGAGCCCCCAGCGCCGTAGTCCACATCCTCCACGTTCACCCCGCTGTTGCAGCTGGTCAGGTTGTCCTTCCGCACCCTGACACGTGCACACACACACACACACACACACACACACACACAGACAGACAGACAGATATATGAAGGCAGAGAAGGCAGGGGGACAGACAGACAAACAGACGGATACACGCGTACTGAGGTTCACATCAGTACAGGCCGCGCAGGGAAACGGACATGAAACATTTAGTCTTGAAAGCTCCATTAGGTTCACAGTCTCTCTTTCTCTCCATCTCTCTCTCTATCTCTCTCTCTCTTAAACACACACACACACTTTCATCCTCTTTCTCTCCTCTCTCTCTTTTTCTTTCTTGCTTTCTCTTTCTCTCTCTCTTTCTCTCTTTCTCTTCTGCTCACCCACATCTCTCTCTCTCTCTCTCTCTCTCACACACACACACACAAACAGAGGCAGGGCAGAGAGGCCAGCAGCTCAGTGTCTTCTAGCTAGCGAGGGCTATTCCCTCTCAGGGGACCCTTAAATTAAGACAGCACCTTAAAGTCAGGGCCAGTAACACAGCATTACATATTTAATTGAATGTGAAAGGCCAAACCCTGAAGAAGCTTACACACACAAACATACCATTAGACCAGCCCCGGAGATTAATGTGGAGCCTATGTAATAAGGAAGAAAGGGAGTAGAGGCAGACGGAGAAGGAGAACAGGGAAAGTATCGAAGCGAGGCAGAGCAACGGTGCTGAAAGCAGCAGAAAGCCGCTGGCGCTCTTCCCGGCCGTTACTCCAGCGCTCCTAAAAATCCCTGCTCACGTCTGTGCGCAACTACATGAGGCTTGAGGAGGTGAAATGTCTCCCCTGCGGCAACTTCAATAAAGACACCGGGCATTAGGCTCTTTCATTAGTGAGACGACAATATTTAAAGTGAACGTAAAAGTTTTTTTGTTGTTGTTGCTTTTGTTTTTTCTGTTTTCTTTATATTTTTATATATATAGTATAATGTAGACTCTGTTATTAACTTACGCTGACGCATTAAGAAGTGTTTTTTTGAGAAACAATGGAAGTGAACGGAGGATGGATACAAGTGAGTTCAAGGATGCAGCACCTACCGCGAGCGAGGAGTTAATTCATGGTGAACATCTGTGGGAGGACTTAACGTTGAGGTAAGGAAGCTACAGAGTCAAGGGTTTGACAAAAAGTGACATTACGCTTTAAGTAACACTGTAGCCGGGTAATGTAATGTATGCTTCTCTTAAATGGAGGGCTTCTGAAGGCTTCATGGGTTGTTTCCTATGTTACATCTTTGTAGTGACTAACCGTAGCCATTTGGAGCAGAGCCATGTGCGGATGGCGTCCAGACTTAAAGCCCCACCTCCAATGCTGCGCAGTTTTTGGTGAGTTCCGGCATATGAGGTGGTCAGCGGCGACACATACCTGAAAACACACAAAAGCAATAGCAGAATTATTCACACCTCACACGTTGCAGTACTGTATGTGAACTAGATATTCTAATGTTCTAATTAGTTTTGATGTCACTTCCTTTGTGCAACAAGATTTCCCACCACACGTCATACCAGACTTTTAGCAGCCAATGTTTTCTTCTTTATTATTCTTTATCACTTGAAAATAACTACATATTAGATGTTTAGTTCTTTAACTGAACATGAGCTGCTTCTTTATTGTACATTTCTTAGAATCGAAGGCATAGCTGTTTAAGTAAGTAAACGAACAAAACTGTATACTGTAAATTGTCAAAATAGAAAAATATAAAACAGTATTCACAAATAGAAAAAAGTAAATGCAACGGGTTTTATGCTCTGTGCCAGCTATGGCACCATTGCCACGGGGACACCTACATTGGATAGCCCAGCGGCTGATCGCAGGAAGAGTTCACCATGTTACGGAGTGCCTGCTTGGAATTCTGGATGCTGCCGCGCTCCGGGTTCCGGTTCCGCAAGAACACAAGCTCCTGTTGCTGGCCCGCCCATAGACCGCGCACACACTCCTTATTGATCTAGGAGAGGAGAGGTGTTACCACAGAAAAGGGGACTAGACAAGGTTGTCAATCAAATGAAAAGGCTCACTCCCTCCTAGACACGCAACCCCATCAGGTAAACGTAGAAACCATATGTACACATTATACACACACCTTGATGACCTTAAAGCTCAGATGCCGTTTGTACAGCATGATGATCTTGTACTCATCCGTCCCGTCGTCAACCATGTGCCTCAGTGTGAGCAGCGTGTCGCGGCTGGACAGTACTGCTTTACGCCAAGCGGGGTCGCTCTCGTGGCAGATGACCAGACTGCTCCGGTAGTTACTGATGGCCTCATACAAGATGGACGCCTCCTCCGTCTCCTCCAGGCACGTGAAGTGGTCCTAAAGGGAATGAGATACAGTAAAGCACAAAGTAGACTAAAAGCCTCTCTGTTTGCAGCTGGTTATGCTGCCTTAACAGTTAAGGAAGTTGCTGCTATATTAGAAGATATGTAGAAGCCCGTTCAGAAAATGAAGATATGTTCATTGAGAATGAACGTTTGAGGTTTGCACCACCTAGTGGCCAAATGTAGTGCCACACTGGCTTGGCGGAACTTCTAATTGGAAGCCCATTGTGCCAGCAGGTGCAATTTTCCTTTGTCAGACATGATCGAAAACAGTTTTCCAAACGTTTGTTGCGCTTCCTAATGGCTTTAGGAATGCGAATCTACACATTTTCTACCCCTTGCCTTTTCATTTGGTACTGAAGGGTTAGGGTTCTTTGGTGTTAAAGTCAAGCACAAACCCAGTTATTAGTCTGGAAATGGCTTTAAAATTATCATGCCACATCAAGGGGAGAGTGGATTTGGCCCATTTGCAACGGGGTCAATATACCATAAACAGTAAAGCCTACCCGCTCAGGCTTGAGTGACTATGTATTTTATTTGTTTTTAACCTGAGCCCCAATAAAAGCAGAAGATGATCCTGGGACCCGAGACTAGACGGCCCCACATGCTATGAAAATCAAAGCGGAGAGATCAGTAGTGTTCTACCTGGTGAAGTTTGAGGCTCATCCTGACAGCTGGGGCCACCACCTTCTGCAGAAGGTCCATATCCGCAAAAACCCACTCGTCCTTGGTGGCAATGCGGAAGTCCCCTTTAAACAGCGTGTTGAAACCATACAGGAAGGATTCCAGGCTTTTGCGGTTGGAGGAAGAGTGAATGGCAGAGAAATAGAGACTATTTTTCTTTGAGGAGAAAACAAACCACTACAAGTTCCAATGAAAGAGTTGATAGATACATTTTCAGTGGAATCTATATCTAGCTGCTCCTGCCCTCTTCTGGTAGCTGCTGGTAAATGTTTTCATGTGCCTCAGAACAGCCCAGGGGATAGTAAAATGTGTTACCTGTTGGACATGTTGTGTGACGCAGTGCCAAGAGACCTCCTCCCAAGGACAGAGAGGGCATAGGACAGAGTCACCAGGGGAGAGTCTTCATCACTGTCTACGGGCTGGAAACACACACACGTTAAAGATTAATAAAAACAATAAAATAAATAAATATATAAATAAATAGAAATCAATGTTACTTTCCGTCTTAACCATCTCACATGGATATTAAACATTCTTTTTAAATAATATTTTAAGTATATTTAAAAATATATATATTTTAACATTTCAAGTATGACCAGTTCAATGATGCACTGAATTCACTGAAAATGTTTCTTCGACACATAAGTTGTGTCTAGAGACAACGAGCCAGTGGGAATGAACAACAAAGTACTGTACTGTCTGCGCTGCTGAGAAATTATAACCGGACACACTGCCGCAGCGAGATGTGAAGCTTAGTTTGTGAAATACTCACAGTAGAACGCTAACATCAGATACACAGTGCTTTTACTATGCAGAGTCATGCAGAAAGAGCCAACAGCCACAGGGCAGCTCATTTTAATTGAAAAATCAAAAAACCCACTATTACTATCTAATTAGCTAGTTCACCCAGAAGGGCTAATCTCCATTCACACAGTTACTTCAAGCTTCAAGGTTTGTTTAGCATTAGCGTGCCATCAAATGCAAACTGATGGGCCACAATCTCACTGAATGCCGTGTTTGTTTTAAAGATGAACCAGAAAGTTCCTTGCCTCACTATAAACTAGTGAGGCTTTTTTCTTCACCGCTGGCGACGTCCCTTTGGCCTGGAGCACAGGAGCACAGGACAGTGTGTGTACCGAGCAAAAAGGCAGCCTCAGAATAACACAAAGTTCTAAGAGAGCATTATTCACCACTATATTTCATCAACAGCTGTGTTAAATAGATCCATAACATCCCAAACTGGAAACCATTGGTTTCATCCCATGGATTCAGTTGCCATGGCAGCGACAAATTAAGCAACACAGCCCGTTGCTGTCATCTGTGGAACATTTCAAAGCGTAAACGGCGTACCGTCTCCATCTTGCCCACACAGTGTTGGATCCACTCCAGGTAGACGTTGCAGAAGCTGGCGCGCGTCACCCCCTGCAGGCAGTGCACGTAGTCCTCGTCGATCTTGACGCTGAACACCTGCGGGTCCCGCTCGATGTGGTGCCACTTGGTGTAGGACTGCAGGGACTCCTGGATGGCCGCGTCCTTCAGCCAACCGCAGAGCTTGGGAGACTGCACCAGGTAGTAGACGATGCTCTGGGCGAAGAGAGAGAGGGGGGGGGGGGGGTTATGTATTGGGATGTACCGCATGCTTCCACAGTCCGTGGAGCTGTGTTAGGCTTGCCAGTTATCAGGTGTTAGAAGCAACCTGCTGATAACGGACACTGGTTGAAAAGAATGATATGAACTGTATTTAAACAGGTTGTTGAGCTTCTGAAGGTTCATATCACACAGTTGGTTGGTGGATGTTTGTTTGACCGCGTCCCTCTCTCCCCTGTGTGTGTGACACACACACACACACCCACACACACACACATTTGTTGTGTGTGTGTGTTGTTGTGTGTTGTGTTGTGTTCCACGATAAACAGTGAGCTGGGGAGGACATTCGGGTTTCTGTGGCCTCTATAACGCAATCGAGGAGTGGGTGTACCTTCGACTGCACGAGCATTACGCTCGTAGGTTCACATACAGGCAGGTTTGCGGGTGAAGGTCCTACCTAGCGTACTGTACCTTTAAGTAGTAGGTGATCAGCAGCTTGCGGAGGTCGTACACCTGCAGCATGGTGGCAGCGTTGTTCTCGCTGATGCTGTAGCCCTCCAGCAGGTATTTGGTGGCCGTCACCTCCCAGGCCAGCCAGCGCAGGTTGAAGGCGGCGTTGCACGACAGCACGTGGGGCAGGTGGCCCGGCTCGCAGCAGCAGCAGCCGTCATCCTCCTCCACGCCCTCCGTGATGGCCTCCACCTCCCGCTGCTGGCAGTACGTGCCTGGGGCGGGGGAGAGAGAGGGAGTCAGTAGGCTCGCCTTGTCATTTAGTCGGCTATAGCGAGGGCCATTAGGCAGGCAGGCAATACATCTAGTAGGAAGTTGGCGGTGCACAGCTGAAGGTAATTTAAGTATTTGTTCACCTTGGTTTTCCTGAAGGAGGGGAAAAAATAAGGGAGAAAGAAAGAAAGAAAGAAAGAAAGACCAACAAACAAAGGTAAAAAGAAGGGACATTATCAGAAATATTAACATGTAAGGTGATATTAGTACCTCTGAACTCCAAGCCTCTAAGCTGGAAGGTGACCAGACCGTTGCCTATCTCGATGAGGTGCACCAGGGCGTTGAGGTAGTCCGACGCCAGGATGAAGCAGTCCCCGGCGCTGTAGTTGCCCCACCGGCCCAGCAGCAAGTCCCCGCACAGGGAATGCTGGAGCGAACGGGTCAGGTACTCATAGAAGATGGAGTTCAGGTTGTTATCGTCGCAGCCTGGGAGAGCAAGATATCAGAGAAGTCAGTACGGTTATTACATATAATGGAAGCAATCTGAAATAGGCAATCTGAATCTAAAACTAGGTAGGTGAGACTAGTTAAATCTGCTGGTTTAGTGAATACTCAAATGTGTTCTTGGATTTGAAGTTAAAGTAGACACAGTGCACATACAGTCATGGCATTTGTGAGCCTAATCTGACAAAACTATAGTATGTTTAACAGGCCTTACCTGTCTCTTTGTCCACCTGGGACACCAGTCTGCAGTTGGAGTTGTCAATACGCTTGGTGCTAATGGGAAAAGTAAAGAAAATTAAACTCTATTTTAAATTGTCCCATTTTGTATAACATGACATGAGCAAAATACTGAAGATAATTGTTTTTCACAAGAAAAATATTTTTCATGTGAATAACAATTATATCCCCAAGAGAAAAGAAGTGGCTTTTTTTCTCCGTGGGAGAGGCTGTTTTATGTAAAACTGACAACACAGTCTGAATATATGAATGGGCTTCATGTCTAATCAACCAGTCCAAGCAGCAAAAGCCAGAGGTGTATTTTTGGAGAGCTTTTAGTGATCTGAAGAAGACCTGTTCTGCTCCCTTACTTGTAGTTGCGCTCCCAGAACTTTATGGGCCGTGGGTAGGAGGAGATGAAGATGGCGCTGCCAAGGAAGGGAGCCAGCGGAGTGTAGAAAATGGTGGTCAACAGAGTCTGCAGCAACAACATGGCTGAGTCTACACACACCAGTCAAGGAGGCAAACACTGAAACTGAAGGCCACATTAGACATGTACACAAAACGAGGGTGTATATACATAGTGCACACACACACACACGCACGCGTGTATGTGAATTAAATACACATCTATCCAAGTGTGCATGCAAGTAAGCATACAATAGCTGCAATTGACTTTACTTAGACTGGAAACACACACACTCAGGTCTGGTAAAGGATACGAGGCACAGCAAACGGCTGAGCGAAGGCGTGGAAAGCGCTCCCCCAGGCAATCTGCCAGGGAGCGATGTAAACCAGGATAAAATGGAGTTTCAGCAACAACTCATGCATCTGAAAACACCACACGGTCAGTCTTAATGCAAACACAAGTCAACACAGGAGCCAGGTTGTGTTAAAGAGATACTGTCACATTTTATAGTTTAGAAAAAATATACATTTTCAATTGCTATTAGTGTAGCACATTTTTGTGAACCCTCCCAGAACTATGGGTCCCAGCCCATATTTTGAGAACCAGTGGGCTACTGGTACTACTGAAGTGATTTCTGCAATTACAGTAAAAAAAACAATATTCTGCTGAAAAAAGTGCAGTTGCGTTTCATGACCAGAGTGGCCACATGCCAAGTTATCTCATGCAGCTTTTGAAACAAATAAGTCAAGGAAGAAGCCTTTGCATGACTTGGTTAGATTAACACATTATGTTGTTAGTGTAACAGTTCTAATGAAGGTCACTACTTTTGTTTAAGTTTGTTTCATGTCCAGACAATCTATCCAGGAGGTTAAACTGGCTAAAATTTAATTGCAGGTTGTAATCAATTTTGTTGAGGCTTGAATTAGCCCTGCACAATGCAGCCAATAGAACTACCCAGGTCACAAATCACCCATTAAAACCTCTTTATTATAATATTCTCCAAGTGCTCAAGTTAATTAACACAAGACTTTAATCCCTTTTTTCAATGCTTATGAGTGGATCACTCTGGCGGCGACGGCTGCTTTAATCATTTTAAGCTGCTTCTTATTCAGTCAAATTATTCAAATCATTGTTCCGGTCAGCTATAACATTCACATTACCTGAGCTTAGGCCAAGAGTCAAACAGAAGTCAGGCCTCTAACCTTGAGCTAAAGGCCAAAAATACAAGCAGTCTCCTCTTTGTCTACAGTGTACAAGCATGGCGGACAATGTTCCCAACCAGCACAGAAACAAAGTGCTAGCCACAACACTTCTTGTTGCCCTCAACTGTTAGATACAATGTGTTGTTTCTTTCCACACTAGCTAATAGTTGCAAGATGCAAGGTCAGAAGGCTGACATAAAGTGAACCAGAAGAGGACACAGCTATTCATAGATCAAGATAAATATATTCTTCAGTTTTAAATAGCAGCAATACACACGGTTTCCTACCATCTACTGTATCTCCCTCTCACACCACACACACACACAGTGATGTTGTAGCTTGTGTGTATACGTGCCACCTTGCACATTAGTACTGACCTCGTGTGTTTACCTATCTGGTATCTACCTGGTTTTCTAATCTGATAGACTGTCAGTCAATGTCTTAGCCAGTATTTGTCAGCATTCTGTACCAGTGCTCCCTAATGATGGTGCTCCTACCTTGACTCATATATTTACTACCTCAAGAACAAGGGACAAGAAAGAAGGAGTTTTAGTGAAGTCCCAACAAGACAAAAATCATTGCTCTGTTAGATTAACTAAAGTAAAACATAGCTTGATGGAATGACAATATACTGTATAGGTTATGTACTGTATAAACAAATGCTACTGTTTATACCTATGGTCCAGTATAAATAATATATACAAAATACACAGTACCTTATTGTAATTTGTACTTTTCATTCTCAAATAGCTTTTCTAAGCATGAACACACATGGTCCCTGGCCCCCTTACTTTTTGGAAGATGATAGACATGACAAAGAAGTCAAGCAGGAAGCTCTCGGAGGCGTGCGGGCAGTCGAAGTGGAAGAAGAGCAGCGTGAAGAGGAGGGTTAGGAACTGGAAGCTGGGGTCACAGAAGGACGAGCGCAGGAGCTTCATCCCAGCGACTGTCGTCAGGAGCACGTCGCAGCTGTGTGTGTGTGTGTGGAGGGGGGGTATTATTATGCATTTGGTTATGTATTAGGTATGTGCGTACATTGCTGTGTGTGTGTCTACTTACTGGATTCCCAGTTTCTTGCGGTGACTGAGGGCGAAGCTGTCGTTGGTGAGGGCACTTAGTACGATGGCGGGGTAGACCACGTATTTCTCAAAACACAGCAGGCCCACGTACAGCCGCTCAAACCACATCAGTACAGCGTCCTCTAGAGGCAGGAAACGAAACGACTTCAGAATGACTGTTGTTGTGTTTAGTCAGATATATGTGTGGTTTATGATTCATGCCATTAAAAGTACACGCCTCTATTTACGGAATTTGTTGTTGAAACAGCATTACAAAATACTGTTTATATTTGAAATTGAGAAAGCAGGCCTCTCCCGCACCAGTGTTGAGCAGCTTGCACTCGTCTCTACATCTTCCCTTGAGTTTGCACCCTTCTCTACCTCTCCCCTTACAGCCACCCACACTTGCATAGACAGTTATGTTGAACAATTCAAGCGCTAGAGCCAAAGCTTGGGTTTCTGGGGGTGCTGTAACACAATGGAAGAGTGTACATTCGGCCCCCATCGTAAAATTCAAACTTTTCCAGTTGTGTGTTGTGTTGTCTGAAAGGACCTAAAAGGACTGGACTCATTTTGAAATCTGTCTAAAAGTCATCGTGTAAAACAAGCCTGTAGGATTTTGCCCCAGGTGTGACATTGTTTCTGGATTGTAACCAATAGTCTCTGACCTATCGTCCGACTCCCAGTCAGATAGATAACCAAGCTACAGTGGGGCATGCTAGAAAGTGCAACACCAACTGAAATATTTGTTCAGCTCGAAGGGAGAGAAAGTCCAGAAGCACAGTTGGAAATTGGAATGATATGGGGCCTTTAAGCTAAAGTGTTTATTGCAAGTCTAAATAGCAGAAAAGAAAAATGCTGAATACAAAACATATTCAACATATTGAGGTCATATCTGCTCTCACAAATGATTGATGTCCAGGTTCACAGTGCAAAAGAACTAACCTGGCATTTCTTCCACCCATAACCTCTATCAGCAGGATTCTACTTTCCCATAAACCACTTTGTTTGTTTTTTCTATTTGTGACCATAGTGGCATAAAGTGTTTGTTTATCTGGATCTCCATTAGCTGTTGGCAAGCAAACACTGGGATCTACACAAAAAAAGACAAAATATAAAATACAAAATATTGCCTACATAAATTAAATGAATATAATGAATGAATAAATAAATATGAATAACCAAAGAAAGAAGAAATCATTCAAAGTAATAATTCAAACACTGCAAATGCAAATATAGCATGTAAGGTTTCTGACCTCGTGGTTCAAACTGGTGGTACTCTTTGGTCTTCAGGATAGGGTGGGAGATCCACAACCAGGGATGGTGTTTCCTCAACTGGGGTATCAGGTAGTGGGTTACGAAGCCCACCGTCCCTGCCAGCGCGTACAGCACGATGGTCACAAAGGGCTGGAAGTAATGAACCATGGTTCAACAGTAAAACAAGTGATTGCATTTCACTTACATGATTACAATTAAATGATCTATAGACCCTATACAGTATTTACACTATTGGCTATTGTGGAAACAAGTACTCGACATGTCCCATCCCAACTTCCTGCTTCACAAGCTAATAACGTCAACAACAAGCCTTCTCATGGGGACTTTCAAGTTAGGCAGCACTAAGAGGCAAATTTGCTGAGGTCAGAAAACTGCATACCCGAGAGTGCCAATTACAAAACAACCACTTGCTAAAGAATGTGTCCCATACAGCAACAAACGGCACATAGGAGAGTCAGGGAAATGTCAATGAAGTGGTCTAATAATCCAGAACAAGTCCAAACATTTGCTTGGGTGCAGAGGGGCGTAAATGGGGACGCAGTACAAAACAGAGCAATCAAGCGTAGCGTTAGTTCGGGCAGGCCACAGGACCGTAGTCTGCCCACTTCCCAGCCATCAACTGACACTCTGACTCACCGACACCAACCTCATTGGCCCTCTGAATAAAGGGAGGTTCTTTTAAGCAGTCCCCCCTCCATTGCTTTTTCGGTTGCTGAGCTTGCTCCAGAACACATCTTTCTATTCTGTTATATCCTTTTCACTCTTGTGAATAGTAAGGGTTGGTTTTCAAACATTGCTTGTCCTTATTATGTGTATTATGTGTAGGTGTATTATTATTTGTATTTAAGATGTATTATGGTTTGCCATCAGGTTATTGCCATTTAAAATGTCATGTTTTATGCTGCTGGCCTGTTCGGGGGTTAAAGTTGCTGTTTGATACAGCCATACTTATCTGTATGAAAAGAAGCCCCCCGAACTAAGCCATTTTTTTAAAGTCATTTAGCAGATGCTTTTATCCAAAGTGACTTACAATTACATGGTGCTATTACATGTAGCAGATAGGGGTTAGGTATCTTGCTCAAGGATGCTTACAGGTAGGCCAACTCTGGGGCTTGAACCCACAACCTTCCGGCTGGAAGTCCAACACCTAGACCGCTAGACTATCCTGCCCCAAGCCATTCCGCCAACGATAATTGTTAAGTAACCTAATGCTCCTCTATGTACTAATAAATTGCTATTGTTCTAAGACGAGAGTGGTCCTGACTGAACTCACCTTTAGCGACAGAAAGACTGTACTAGCTGTGATGGCAAAGGTTAGGATGTAGGCAACAGAGCACACTACCACATCCGACAGCAGAATGTCCGTCTGTACAAAAGGCAGGGAAAATTGGTATAATGAATGACTGCATTGTTTTACTTAACTGATAATTGAGCAGAATAATGTATTATGATACCATAGAATTCTGGAGCTTTTCTGGCAGCGGGTCTTTGATGCCTAAATCATCCTCATCCTCTTCATCATTTTCTCCCAGAGTTGGCATTAGCTTAGACTTGATCAGGGATCTGTACATAAATGCACTGAATACATGAGAATTTTATCCTAAAATGTTTTATTCCATTCCATTCCATACATGAATTCTTTAATTCTTCTGAAGCTATTAGCCGTTCCGCATGAAACACTACTGGTTCTTGTATTTGTGATTAACTGCTGTCAAGGTGAAAATGTAAACCCGCAGTATTCTCATTAACTCTATTCTAAATAGACATGTATAAAGAATGGTCTTCTCTGAGCCAGCGAATGACAAAGACAAAGTATTCACATTAAGTGGATTATTATGGATTAACAGTACGTCTATGAATCAACCTTTCCAGAGTGTCTTCCCAGCCTTTTCTTTATGTCTGTGACTGTACAAACACACAAACAGTGATACTTACAGCAGTACGGAGGGGTCACTGCTCTGTCGGCTGAGGTGATATGAGAAGACCACTAAGAGGCCGCAGAAACCGGAGAACAGGGCTGGAGTGTGCTGCTCATCCCATGGCTCCTACACACACACACACACACACACACACACACACACACACACACACACACAAACAAAGTGCGTTAGGCTTCAGATAGTTTACGTGTGTACATACGGTACATACAATGTACAAAGTTCCTGGGTTGGATCCCCAAAATGCCCTAATCCCTACTGGCTTCTTAGCATTTGTACTTGTATTCACTGTAAAATGATGAGTCATTCAAGCACACACAAACGTCCCTCCCTATTGTCTTTTATGAAGAACGACTAGGAGCACTGCAGTACTATTTTATTCCAACAGTGAGTGTTTGGGCTGTGGGCTATTTATTTATAAGAGAGCTCATGGTTTACTTCTATTTCTACAGCCAGGAGATAAGACCATAAACAATGATTCAATAAAACCAAGCGAGGAGAGAACAACATCCCCCACATACTCTCTGCCTGGCTTTTCATGACTCCCCAAACCTTGCCATCTATCAGCGCAATCCAGTCGAGTTCTACCTTGAGGGCTCCGAAGCAGAAACCGTAGAGAAGAGACAGGGCTATCAGACTGCGTAGGATGCTGTATATTGCAGAGTGGAGGCCCGTAGCAGCTAAAGCAAAAAATAATTATGATAGAATAATTGTACTGAAATGGCAACATAATGCAGACAAAAAAAGTCAACAAGAGTTGAAGTGGTGGTGTGCAATATCTCAGTGCTTACATATTATTGCATTTTAAAACCTGTTTTGGCAAGGTACTTCCATATGTAGATGCATAAAACATAGGGAAGTACGGTTAGGAGGAACTACGGTATATTATTTGCACACACGTACGTGCACACATGCCCACATGCCCACTTATTAAGTATGCATTGATGTGTAAGAATAAGATAGTTGTAACTGACCTGTCCCACCAAATAAATGAATGTCAATCTGTTCCAGTAGGTAGATAGTGAAGGTGTTGACCTGAGGAAACAGCCCCACCAGGAAGGTGATTGGGAAACAGTAGGTGAAACCTGTAACACATTACAATTTGGTCATTTGGCAGACGCTTATCCAATGTGTCTTACAGTGAGTACATTTGCAAGTATTAAGGAGCAGGTAGCGTAGGGACCGATGACCAAGGGGGGTGGGGGGTTAGGGGTTTTGACCACCCTGTCAAAAATAAAAACCGCAAGATTTTCTGTGCCTCTGTTTCTTGCTCTATATTTTGTGCATTCTGACTCAGCCAATCATCAAATGGCCTGGTTAAATAAATATATATAGCTAAATTATGATTGGTTGGAAGGACACTATCAAAGCTCTGACTGGAGTCGGTGTAAAATGCGACCTATAGAGCCGTCAGGAGTTACCCACTGTCGTAGCGTGCTTTTCTGATATTGCAAAGAATTTCGTCTCTCCGAAGGGGGGTGGTTTAATAATAATAACCAAGTAGGCTTCATTCACAGTTAACCAGAACTGTTTCATTCACGGATAGGCTTCAATCACAGTTAGAATCCTATTTTTCGAAGTGTTTTAGCCAGAAACATTGGGTTTAAACAAGAAATATATATTTAAATTATTCAAACTTATAACAATAAAGTGTTTCCAAAGTATTGTGATGAGCAACGTGTAGGAAGAATAAGAGACGTCAATTTTGTTAAACAAAAACTACGTCATTCATGGTGGGTAATGGTATAATGGTGTCCTAACACAATTACTGTAAAAACAATAACACACATACTGTACTCCACTACACTGTACTAACAAGGCCAACTACAGTATAGGCGCTTTCGGACCAGTTCTAGGGACTCAGTTCTAGGGACTACCCACTGGGGAGCTCCTCTGAGAACTACACACCTTCAAGGGCTTTTTTTCTGTTTGCATTCGCACCGCCAGTAGGAACGCTAATGTGACGTAAGCCGGCTGACGTCACTTGGTAAAGCAACATCACTTGCTGAGAGGACATTTTTATATTTTGCTTAGACCCGTCAAAAACATTTATTTCCTCCGTCGCATAGAAGCTCAATAAAGCCTGGACTTCTCCATTTTCTAATGCTGTTGTTTACACTGCTAACAAGTCTTTTTTTAAATGGCGGTTCCTTAATTCGACTTGTGGTTTCTATTGTGCTGGGAGAGTACCTACCCTGAAGTAGGAGCTAAAATAGTCCCTCAAAACGGCGTTCTAATAACTATAATCTTCCTCAGCTACTGCAGTGCAATGAATCCTATGCCGTTAGGAGGTACGCCTTTCCAAGAGGTAAGACAATACCGTATACCAGTATACTGTGTGTGTGTGTGTGTGTGCGTGTGTATGTGTGTGCCTTCAGCAGTGTGTTTTGGCCATACCCACTAGCAGGTCTCGCAGGAAGCGCAGCGCGTCATCACACACGATGGTGACTCCGTAAAGGGTGGAGACGGGCAGGTCTTTCCTCCTCAGCAGCTGCTCCAGCACCCAGATCAGAGTGCAGAAGGTGCAGAAGTAGGCTGCGCGGCTGTAGGCCACCAGCTGGTTATGGCCCTTGGGACCACACAAGAACACACACGTAAACACGAAATGCGGACACAACGCAGATGTGTACAGATAAGGAAATGTGGTTTGGATACACATACACACACACACACACACACACACACACACACACACACACACACACATACACGGGCGATACAGCAAAAATGAGGTCTTGCTATGTACAGTAATGGGCTCACATACTGTGATGTGATAATAAAGGTTAACTCACATGTGTTGGTGAGGCAGCATCTGGCTGAACACTCTGGAAATTCAAATGCAGACATATATTATCACCACACACAACAAGACAAATTTACTAACCAACAACGGATGCCCAACAGTTTAATAGTAGAGCAGATAGTGTAAAACAGGACAGGATGCCGATGTGAATACATCGGCCTCTACATTATGAATTCCTATTATGAATACATTATGAATTCCCCCTCACTAAATAAAGAACGGGGTAGGGGTGTAGCGTTTATTTTAAG
The DNA here is from genome assembly GCA_025447815.1 of Percopsis transmontana. Classification (NCBI taxonomy): domain Eukaryota; kingdom Metazoa; phylum Chordata; class Actinopteri; order Percopsiformes; family Percopsidae; genus Percopsis; species Percopsis transmontana. The sequence goes on along the minus strand of JAOEHI010000007.1, from coordinate 1,764,240 downwards.
ATATATTGCATTTTGGATTAAAAATGTATATATACCTAAATTCTACAACAACAACTGGAGTACCTTGAGAATACATACTACCAGTAGAGACAAAGAATTTTTGACACATTAGAAGTATGTATTTAAGAAACAGTGGAAGTGAATGCAGGATGGATACAACTGCAAGTTGCCAATATGCACCTACCACGAACAAACAGTTAATATATGGTGAATGTCAATCAGGATGACTTTATATGGAAGTAAGGAAGCTACAGAGTCGAGTTTAATTCTGCTTTTAGTATTCTTTATGTATTCCATCCAACCTGATTAATTAGGCCAGGTTATTTAATGATATCTCCTCTTAGAACTGTCTGGGCATGTACAAATCCTGTTTGAACAGATCTCCCTGACTCCCCACCTATTAAAGTAGAATAACTGACATTTTTTTTATGAGGTCTAATCAGGCAAAATAACACACGTCTGTTTCCAGGGACTTTAAATTCCCTCAGTTGAACTGGCTCAGGGTAAAGAGTACGAACTGCCTTCTGCATCTGTAGTAGTAGTAGTATTAGTAGTATTATCTTATGACCAGTAGTACATATAGTAAAGTATCTTCTTACCTTTAACAATGAGTACTGGCAGCTGGCAATGACCAGGCAAAACTGGAAGACCCAAAAGTCTTTGAAACAGCCGTGGTTGAGAAGCAGGAATCCCAGAAATGAAACCAGGAAAGCCATGAAGATCGCTACAAAGTTCTCAAGAACATCCTGGTTCCTACGCACACACACGCACAGTAGGAGACAGAGACAAACAGTCAACTCTATATCTGGTTTCTCCCTCCATGACACCTGTCAATTGCCAAGGTCATTTACATTGAAACCGTGAAAAATTCAATCTCTGTTGTAAAAATGGAAAAAATATTTGTATGGTGTACCTTACATCTTCCTTTGAATTAATTTATTTTTAATGTAAAAATGTTTAGTGATAATGCACTTTATAGAAAATAGACAACTTTAACCTTTTTGTAAACCCATTTGGCTGATTAAACAATTTCTCAGAAATGCCTGGGGCGTGTACTTACAGTACCCAGGTCCTTCGCCAGAGCAAACCGAATGGGGGGGTGGCATTTGGTTTTCACGGGGAGGGGGGCACACAAATTAAAAACTAAAGCCTGCTAACCCAAACACGTACACGTCGCATACGCACACACATAACACAGTTAATAGTATGCTATTAACAGTCGGACCAGGGAGTGGCAGGTTAACAGTACTGAGCATTTGGAATCGAGATAAGACCACCGAAATTAATGCTTTATAGGCTATTGTTACATGTCCTTTATTGAAGGCCAGCCACAACAACAACACAATGTTGTTAAATTATGCTTTACTTGTATTAATCTAGTTGCACAGTACTGTAGTTACACATTTGTGTGGGTCTCTAAACTAAAGGCTTACCGTGATAATACAACAGTAGGCTGATGCATTTTAAGGATATTAAAAGTGCTAAAGTTGACGAGACATCTTTTCAGCACCCTTTCCTTCCATTCATTCAAGCACATTTGTGTGAGGTCCCTATCAAAGGAAAGTTGCACCAGCCGGGCCTTTCATACATGCAGCATACACTCACCTAAAGGATTATTAGGAACACCATACTAATACTGTGTTTGACCCCCTTTCGCCTTCAGAACTGCCT